>DWME01004761.1:0-15866 GCA_018244795.1 Parelbella ahira ahira | reverse complement strand
TTTTAAGGAGAATAATGAATATAGAAGAAACACGCCAGATTTGTGAGATTAGCCTCTCGGCGCTATCGACCTGATGCTATAATATAAGAATTATATTATTATTTAGTGTAATATATTATTTGTTACACGGTAAAACATTACTCTGTCTACCCCTCGAGGAAATACAGGCGTGATGTTCTGTATGTTATAATTTAACCACTTACATTCAATGATAATGCCTAACGACAATAGTCCATGTAAATAATATACAAACATATACATTTTGTTGCTAGTTGAAGCGAACAGTCAACGAAATTAGCAATATGATATGATAACAAAGTCTAGACACGAAAAGCTACATATTCTTGCTTTCTGCCTACCCCGTAAGTGACCTAGCTTTAGGATTTATTTATATTCTTCCAAATACTACGAATGTTTAATTTGATTTCAGTTAAATGTTGTTCACGTCAATGACATTTGATAGAAATAAAACAATCAATTACGATTTCGGTATTTTCATACTTTCTTTTTATAAAACTTTAAAAAAAAAATCGAACGAAGGTAAAGAAACAGAAGGATTCATAATAGATTGATATTATATTATTTGTTAAATGAATAAATCCAGCAATTGTAATCACTTATAGCACCTGCACTGGCCGGTTACGCAGATACCCCCAGTGTAGCGAATGCGGAAACAGTATACATCGCAGCTCCTCGGATCGCAGTCACAGCTGGCTTTCGACGAGGCAGATCTCAGTGCATTATCTATAAAAAAATCACGCAAATTACTGAACGGTTGACATCATATCGTCCTTAAATCAGGTAGCTCTATAAAACAAATTGTCATAAATAACCAGTATAAATAAGTAAGTGGAATAATTAAATAGAATTTGTTGTGTACTCATTTCCATGCAAGCAAGGCTGTTAAGGTATATAATTATAACAAAGAAAGATATACATATATAAGAATCAAAAAAATCTGCCAAGCATTCGTTTTAAAACATACCTATACATCAAAATTTTGAATATCTTTTTTTGAATTCAGTAGTGTATTTACCGTAAATTGTACTACGTTCTACCTAAAAATATTAATTGCGAATACAAAGCTTCATAGTGATAAAATATATGCATAAACGATTTTAGACATTTTAAAACAACTAGAACTTCGAAGCGTCGACATATTTGTACCGTATAAAATACAAGAAACTGGTGACTTTTCTGTAAACACGTTAATGTTAAATTCTGTTTTAAAAAAAGTAGGATCACATTAAGTAGGTACTACGGCGCTATAAAACTGTACACAAACCGCCGTGATATCGTTAAAAAAGTAAACACAATACCATTAATCTATACAG
The DNA here is from genome assembly GCA_018244795.1 of Parelbella ahira ahira. Lineage (NCBI taxonomy): Eukaryota > Metazoa > Arthropoda > Insecta > Lepidoptera > Hesperiidae > Parelbella > Parelbella ahira. Next base: position 14,532 of record DWME01004761.1, on the reverse strand, counting down.
ATAAAAAAAAATGGAGTGTCTGTTTGTGATATTAAAATAACCGCTTTTTACTAAATGCATATGTAAATATGTATGTATACACGGTACATATACTAAAATTACATTTTTTACAATTTTTGTCTGTCTGTTTGTCTACCTGTCTATAAAAAAAATTACGTGTTGCTACCGAATGTTTAATGAGAAACAATCTTAATGTTTACATATTCGCGCTTATTCTCAGTTAAATCCAAGAGCGATATACGTGTGAAAATTGACTCGTGGTACCGAGACTGTAATGTTTAATTTATGGTCCATAAAAGCCCTCGTTTCAGTCTTATTTTATTAGATAGTTTTCCCGCTGTCGTACGTTCTCCGTCAGCGCTATCAGAGTTAAAATTCCGAAATCGAAGCTAATTAAAGCTATATAAAAACATGTACGACGAGGTAGAATAAAAGATTTGCAGGCTTAGGCGGTAGCTAGATACGGTGAGGCGAGGTAGGGCGTAATGGCGCTAATTAATTAAAGGACGCCTGGGACAGGAAGGACGCCTATATAGAACTGTAGACGAAAAAAACCTAAGAATCTCGTGTAATTCCGCTGCAAATTTGCATTACTTTGTTACATCTATCCCGCTATCGTAAAATGAAATTTTGCAGGTGATTTTCACGTTTCCGACCTGCACTTTCTAGTGGAAAATGATCAACAAACATCTTTTATCCATATTTCTTTCTTTTCTACGGGCCTATTCTCCTCGTTCGCTATTGCTATCGGTTTTGCAGTGCCTCAGGAAATTGTTTTATTTCACATTCCATTGTATTATAAAGTAATTGCTTACTCCCATTGGACTTAGAATATAAATGACTATGAAAGTTAATTTTTCAATTACAGAAATTGTTAAAGAACTTTAATTACACTTGAATTTGAGTGGTAAAAAATATTTATTTGTACCATTTCAAACCCCAACGAAACTCTGAGAGAGAAGAGCGTTAAATAATGATACGTAAAACAAAATAACATACCTGGTTCAGCTAGTTCTTCATTAAGGTTTGGCTTCTCGTCATCGTGGTCAGTTATCGATACTTCGTCAATTGCTAACATAAAAAGAAAATGTTGTTTAGATATCAAACCGTATTAAAAATTCATGTAAATATACATATATAATCAGCAAGCTATTATTTCTTTGTCTCATTACTCAGTGTTTTCTGCGACATCTGTTTCGAACACAGTGCACAAAGCCAATAGTTTTAATAACACAACGCGCAAAACCAAACGATTTTCTGATTGCTCTGATCATCATTGATTTCTAAAGAGGCTTGTACGTTATATTTTTGCAATTTAGAAGTCCATTATTTAAATTCTTAGACCAGATCGACTCTATTCTCTTGGAGACAAAATATTTCAGAATATTGCATACAAAGCGTATAGTTTAAAAAAACATGATTCTCGAAAAAAACAATATTTTTATTACTGAAGAGAAGTTCGATAAGTACAAATTACTTCCACAATATAACAACATAAAATCAAGTTAATTATGAAACCAGTATTGGATATATGTGAGGGTAATCGCCAAAGGACTATAAGTACATACGTAGTTACCTACGCGTACATAGTTACCTAACGATTGCTTGTTATTGCATATACAACGGCCGTTGATGCAGGACCCGCCGGGCAGCCCCAAGTGGCGGCACAGCTGGTCGCAGCCGCTCGAGTCGCAGCTTCGGACCGCATCAGACCTTTGTAGCTCCCCATCTTCAAGAACTATTAAAAGATTTTTTCCTAAATTTAAGTTTAATCACGCTGATGATGTACTACTACTATGGCTATTCTAATCTATTTTTTTTAAGTGTACCATAAGTGATATAGGTACATTATGATAAGAAAACGTAACTCTCCCCTTTGACGAGTAAAATATATAACCTCATGGTTCAGCACATTTGACTTCCACAATCTTGAATGCGAACCACAATATTGTAAGCTTAATGGCAGGAATAAAAGCAGTAGTAATGTTCCAATAGATAAACCCTTAACAGTTAGAATTCTATCTAACTGACGTATTCTAAATGAAAAGTTCCATACAATGTAGACTATTAAAATTAAAATAAATTCATCAATGCTTTTGTTACACTCAAGATTTTCAACAGACTTCAAGGCTGTCACTAAAAGTTTCTTATTACAAAGTATGCATTAACTCAAGTCTCGGATCTACCTGTTGCTTGTTTAAAATTGTCGCACTTGCATCGGTCTCCGACACAAGCGCCTCCAGGGAATCCCAAACGACGGCACAGCTGATCACATTCTTGATAATTGCAACTTTCTAAATCATTAGTAGCATCCAGGACATCTACACCTGTTGGGAGTATCAATCATATGACTTAAAATGGGTTTATGGTAAAGTTTTTTAAATTGCATAATGCTCGTAACTTTTTAAAGGTTTACTAAGAAAATCTTTACAAAAACTTGTGGATAGTTCTCTTGGATGTATACTGATAGAATAATATATTATTTTACATATCTGTTCTTATATAATCATGTATATATCAATTTGCAAGAAATTGATATATAATCATTACAAAGTAGGTAGATACATGTATTGTACCTTAAAACGTGCTACAAAAACTTAGTTTAAACCTTTCGCTTATATTTGTAAGGTTTCTTGCATTGCATAGTCCATTTACACACATTCCATCTGTGAAAACTAATCGTTAGACAGATGATCATAAATACGAATCTCCCCCAACAAAGCTACATATTTAACATCATTTGTTTATTCCAAATCTGAAATAACTGTAACCATTTCCCGTATTGTAAAAAATAACACAACAAAACCATTTGGATTTTTAATTCCTTCTTCATTTCCTCATTTCCCTTGTTCCATTCGACACTGAGTAAATTTTGTAAATTGAGATACGTAAATAATACAGCTCCAATCTTGAGTTTCATTTGCTTTTATTATTTTGATCTTCGCTTTTATTTAATTTAAAGAGTTTCCAAACGTAAAGAAATACGGACGGTTACCATGGAAAGAGGGCAAATAACGTGGGCTTAAATATAAATTATAAATAAATTTAAGATGTGTATCATTAGCCGAAAAGTTTGTACATGAAATTCTTACCGTTGTCGTAAACGTTAACAGTGAAAGCGGCATTCGTACAACACGATGTGACTGCCAACACAAAGACAACTTGGTAAAACATAATTATTGCGTCCAATGACCGATAAACGAAAAACGATACTAAAATATTCCTACATTGAGCTGGGAATTTATATGGTTCAGGAACAGACAGGCGCGGGACTTTACCCGTACTTCAGAGCGATTTTGAAATATAGGGCTGCCACTCAAAAATAAGTCTTTCGTCGAAGGCGAAGTACAAGTACTTTGTTATTGTGGAAAATTTTGTACATAACTAAACTCGTTTGCAGTTCCGAAATTTCCAATAAAGCTTTGTAGATGAATGTCACAACGTGTTACTTTTTACTGTAACTGCACTGTTACAGTAACAAGAAACGTTTAGGTGCACAAAAATACATTTTTAGACTCTTATTTTTTACTCTTCGATCTAAATGGTGTCCGAGGTATGCTCGTGTGAGGTTATATACTCAAAGCTTCATTGAGTGCTAAAGCAAATGGATAAATTCCCTCATTATAAATTCCTCAATCAGCTTTCAAAACTATTGACTAAACGAACCAACTACTATATAACATTATTATACGTTGGAAAACAATGTTAAAATACGTGTTTATACTTAGACCAGTGCTTAGTGAACCTGACTTCTGGGCCGGGGGCACGCGCTCGAATCTCGCCCGATGTAATTATTAAAAAAAATATGTATACTTGTGCAATAATGTAAGTTGTTTATCAGCAGAATACTAACCATATAAAGGTAACACAGTTTTAGATCAGATAACCGCGTCTGGATTGTTCCAAGATATTTATGTGTTACATACTGTTTAACCGAAATATGAAACATGCAGTATAATTGAATTAATAATATTAACAAAAATCTAGTCGAATTTTTGGCAACCCTAGATAACAATGAACAGAACCATTCGATTGTACTTGTCGGTTGTAGTGCGAATTGTATGCTGATTGTCAGATCCTTCAGGCATCCGATAAGATATTGCAAGGACGTTGTTTCGATTAATATTACAAACTCCCGACATAACAATTGTAACCTTAATTAATTCAAACCAATATTTACTTCAAACACTCATTCATTCATTGTATAATTCCTTGTTGTCATCTTTTATTCATTCGTTCAATGTAATGGTAGGTTCCGCAAATGAATGAATTTCTTGACGGTCAAAATTAGCCTTACAAAACCGGTACTTACTGAAAAGATACAGACCTAAGTCAATTTGGCCTCCGTGATAAAACTGCGAGTCTCGGTCTATTGCTGGACATCGGACTCTTATGAGGAGTTTTATCTAAAAATCCTCGCGCTTTTCGCAGCGCCTATGCTGCTGACAGTCGAAGCCTTGACTAGTTAAGCTGACATGTACTTGATCAGTTGCATGTAACAGGATGCACCACGGGCAGGTGACGTTGGCTTTGGCTCCTATGATGGAACTTGGAACCTCTTACAACCCCATTATATTGATACTATATATACTCGACTAAGGAAACAGGACGGCGTACACATAAATCCACAACACACATACACATGAATATATAAAGCATAAGGTGGTATAGACATCGGCGAGCGTTGCTACTGCCACATAATTCAATCGGCAGATGATTGTAAATACCTAGCGGCAGAACAAACACGATTCATATCGCAGCCGACCGCCAGCGATAACGGTGCAGTTATATATATTTCATTAACCTCAAGTAGGTAGGCTTAGAGTTTTCGAAGAAATGAAGTTAAAAATAAACGTGTTTATCGTCGCCTTAGTGATAATTTCTGGACTTGGAGGTATTTTACAAGGCTTTTATGTTTTTATTTTTGTGTGAAGCTGTTCGACTGTCGATAAATCAATAATAGTCGTTACAACTTCGCTTTTTTGATTAATTTAATTACATCGTAATCATTAATAATCGGTATATCTACATTAAGTCAATTCATTATTTATTTGAACCAGATTGAGACTTCTTATATACGTTTTAATTGAATACAATAGTCTAATTGTACCGTAAGTACACATGTTAAATATCAAATTAGAACTAAAGTAAATGAGAACTTGGTCAACATAATTGCACATTAAATGAGCATAGTACAATTTAAGATATAAATGTTGACCAATAAATTATAGTGAGTATATACGTAACACCAAACATTTCGTAATAATTATATTATAATAATGTACAAATCAATTGTAAGAACATTACTTATATCCTTTCTTTCTTTACGTATCTATATTTCACCGTAAACACTTCTATTTTATCTGATAAGGAGTACAATTAGAGTAGTCTTCTGAAAACTTATATTAATAACATGTGTCAGCTTGTGAAACATTTGTCATTACGTACATCGTCGCCACTTCACGAGTAGACTACTTAACCTAATATATCTACGCACGAAATGCCTCATATTTCAAGATATCGACATATTTGGGATATTCACTACTCCGTTTTGAATCTAACATGAGTACATATTTTATCGTTTTTAATACTCTTACTACGTACATGCTATGCAATAATATTTAAAAATTCATTTATTTACTAATACTCCATATGGAGACATTAGCTTATACACAGAGAAGAAAAAGAATAAAAGGTAGACCTCGAGTCTACATGGTTTAATAAAAATAATTTAGTTTTGTGCTACTTATTTTAAAAAATTCAATCCTAAATAATTTCAAATATTAATGAGCTCTTAAAACAAGATAACTAAAAAAATCTTGTTTTAGTCTCTACTAAAGACAAAGAGTTTATGTACACAAGTGTAGAGTGTTATTACGCTGTTCAGAGATACGAGTCGTAGTTCATTTTGTATCTCATTCTATTAATCGCTAAGAACACACGCTAGCAGTTGTCCCCACTTAAATCTGTATATTTTATTATTCATACATTCTTCAATGCATTCCGCTACTGGGTAATCCCCGTATCCTCACACTCATCGTTTTATACATTGTTTTCTAAAAACTTAAGCTTGTAATAACTGTTTGGAAAATCTCTGTTTTCCTTGAGATAAATTATTATTGTGATAAATTATTATATTATCGCGCACGAATCCTTATGAGGTAGGCAGATAGCATGAATTACCAAATATATCTTTCCTTGCTGACGTGCTTTCACCCAAATTGATCACTCTCTTCATACACGCACGCCTAGTTTCGAAAGCTTTTGACGCCGCCATTAACTAGTATCTAATTTAATGGTTAAGATATTCGAGAACTGGTCTCCCTCGGCATGTGCTATTTGCTTGAGTTGTTACCGACGTGCGTGTATGCAGAAAGTGATGAAGGTAGAACAAGCACATCAAGTCTGCAAGGATCTTTGGCAAACAGCACTCTCTGCCAACCTCGTAATGGACTCGCGTAACAACACGCGTTAGAAGTAGCTCTCTGGTAGTTCTGTAGGTTGCTTTTATGGGTAGATGGGAGGAACTAATCTCCTCGCAGCGCGCTACGTTATTTTATCACCTTATAGTGATACATAAATGATTTTCGCCAAGCACTCGGCAATATAAGACCCCTAAGCACCGTAATGGGGGACTGGCCCTGACAGTGGAAGTATATATCAACTTTATGGCCTTGACTTATAGATATTAAATAGAGCGATCGTGCCTTTTTATACCGCAGGACGGACCCACACACTTTTGCGGAACTAAATTTAGATTACGAAATTTTCACTGCCCTTACTTTTCATTTAAGTAGTCTATGTTAAAATTTTCTGGAAATTAAGACAAGACTCCTTACCCGTAGTTAGGATTTATATTATGTTTCAAGGTTTTAAGGTTCACCAAATCGCTGAGTTAATGTTATGCCATGTTTGTTAATACCTATAATAAACACCTCAAACGTTGGAGAGTCACAAACATATAAATAGGATGTAGAATACAGAATGTACTTTTACAGTATTTATATATCGAACGAACGTGGTCGATGGTCCTTCAAATTTTAAATTAAAATATTGTAACCTCCAAAGTTTCTCACGTTCCTTAAAATGTAAAACGCACGTGACGCAAATCCTTCAATTACCCGTAAAAGATTTGTGCATGACCAATAATGTTCATTTTTGCGGTTACAAATTCCATTATAGGAAAAATTCGTTTCGTCTAAGAATTAAATCATGATCAAACATGATCGATTTTCTGCTTAGCGAATTATGCATTTAGAATTCGATATTATTTTTCTGGTTATAAACCTTGTACAAAGAGATTGGAAAACATATAAGGACAACTAATTGTATGTTTTAGTTTTTTACGTATGTAAAATACCCTTGAATATACCTAATCAGTATCATTACGGGCACAATTAGTGCGTTACCATAACAAATAGATCAAAGTTATTACTCAGATCAAAATCATCAATACGAGAACATAGTTCAATTAACTTAACTTTAAATTAAATTTTTAAATTTAACTTTCTTTGAGCCTACTTGTTTCCAGTTGTCAACAACTACCCCTTTTTGGGAGGCAATGATTTCAGTAACCTATTACACACTACTGACAGTGCTTCTATTAACAAAATATCTACCCACAAATTCAAACAGCGAATCTTATCCTATTATCTCACACATCTCGTCAAACAGTAGTCTAATAGAAAAAGACCGAATACTAAAAAAACGCTCAAAACATCAAAGCGGAGCAGGCGTTACCAATCGATACTGGCCCAGACTGGGGGCCTTGGATCGAGCCTACTATATCTAGATCGACTGAACGTATTTTTAGCGGCATATTAACATACAAGTGTATTCATTATGAACATGCTGATAACCGAGAACCATCTCACTAATAATAGTTCATAACTATTACTATTCATAAAAAAATCGTTCTCTAATCAATGAATAGTCGCTCTTATTTTATTAATTGTTCTTTCATTTGTTCTAGCCATACACGCAGCTTTAAAAAGGAAACATCCGTGCTCAATAGATTGCTCGCAGCTGTGCCAGTTGAAAGGCAAGGCTTTCGGTTTTTGCTTACATGGTACTTGTCAGTGCAGGTACAAAACTGCAGATAAATACAGTCTTTTATAACAACTGGATCACAAGAATACAAGATGCGGACAAGACGATGGTGACAACTATAAAAGTAAAACAGAATTCATAATGTATATGTATCTATATATCGAACATTAAATCAGTTATTAATGATATTGCTCTGTTGTTATTGCAATGTGTTGTACATTATGTACCTACTGTGTTCATATAATTATTGTGGTTATAAGACATGTTATTTATGTAAAAATTGTCTTGATACCTTCGTTTAATGAGTATTCGTAGTATAGCAGTAAACCGAGGCAGATGATGATGATGATGATAACGAATGATCCTCAGAGACAGTGTTGGGATGAGTCGTACAGTAGAAAAAGGTGTAGAAACCGGGAACCGAAGAGAACACGAGTCGATCGCTTTCGAATAAATAGGTGACTAGAGTATCTGACTCTTCTGTTTCTATTCATTCTTTAGACAAGTCTACAAAAAAGTCTACAAGACAAGACAAACCGATAACAAACCGCAGGTATTAATGTTTATAACGCGATGAACGTGAATACTAATTGTCCGACATATTGTCGGAAATATTGTCCAACAGCATTCATCATTCTCTCTCCGCGAGAGAAATTAAACAAGCAAATATAGCGTACGATAAATGATAATACGGTATCCCATTTTCAATATATTATAATTTTATATTATCATATACATGGTCAAGGAAAATAAATCATGCAATTAGTCGAGTTTCGAGCACAAATTAATCGCAACGCTGAATGACATAACATTAAGATAATTATGTTAATAACGCGTTTTCAATCCCTTGCTGGAAATTAAATCGATTTTTTTATTCGTTTATTGTTTTCGGTTTTTGTATTTGATATACATATACATATGCAAATAAATGAATAATATTTAAAATACGTATGTATGTATATCAGATACTTAACTGCAATCGGTTCGAGACAATTATAACATTATTTTCCAATACCCACGTATGGACCAGGAAGTATAACAATAATACAAGTAATAATATAATCTACATATACCTAATAAAATAAACCTACCTTATTCGTTATTTGAAACAAAATAAAGAATATACCTAACTGCTTAACACCAACATGAAACACAAAAAAATATAAATAAAGCTCGAAATCCATTAACTTGTGAAGCCACAACTTGATATTTTATCAAAAAAATAATCGCTCAACGGACCACGAAGTGATTATTGACGAACGAACGGACCCGGGTCTTAAATTCTCTCGAATTTTGAACAAAGTCTTCACTCGTTTTATCTTTTCGCTCGTAAGTCTAAGCTACTAGAGTGTTCAAGAGATGGCCGCATGGACCTAAAGATTTTCGTTATATTCGACTAGATAAATTGCAGGAAAACGTGTGCAAGCGACTCTGAGCTTAAGTATCATGAGTTATATGTTGTTTACGTCCAACAAGACCTAAGTAGGTGATGTGGTTCTCCATCCCGGCAGCGAATAGTATGTTTTACCTCGTACCCGCGTATGACATTTTCACTTATCGTCCAATAACAAAAAGCCTACTTTCTCAGGCAAAACTCAAGTCAGAGAAAAAGTAGGAACTACATAGGCCAAATTTATTAGAAAGCTGCGATTCACTACTCACAACGTAATAAAAGAAACAATACCAAATTACCACTTTTCTCTGCTTCGCGTATCCCATAGGTTCGAGTCGAGAAAAAAATCAGAAAACAAAGTGTCTCAGCACTCTTTTTAATAAAGTGATAATCCGCTCAATAGGTATTTATTTAACAACGTCAATACTCGAATGCGAAAATATGTAACAGGATTAAAAAAGAGAAACCGAAGTGAAAGTCAAAATGACAATTTTTTATTTGTCACATCGTCACATCACGTCACACTATTTATCTGTCATTTTTCTGCTTATATGCTGGATTCAAGGTAGAAAATACCTAAGATTGTATTATGATAATAACTGGTAGGACGTAATCAATAATAAACTGACGTTTCACTAAACGCTTCAATAAAATCAACAACGAAACAAGACCGAATGAATTGCAGCACCATACGTCAAATGGATAGGACAACCATTACTGTAAGGCTACGAATACCATAGCATGGAGCACTAAAAATATATTTGTGTAACAAGACACTGAGAACAGCGCTTATGTACATTTACTGTAATTAAGCTCCACCTCCGATGTGCTCTCGAAGTGTGCACTAGATATAATCAAACGCAGGAGAAATTCCAGCAGTCCCGCGCAGAATACTAACGAGGCCCGTAACTAGCGAATGCCTGAGCATATCTAATGCGGGGTCTAATACGCCCCGGGCGAGATACTGAAGTTACCTTCCCACATTTACAGGCGCCGCCGTAACTTTCGGGTTACATGAAAGTTGTTCGAGCCCTTTTTTGGCTGTTGGCGTTACGGCAATTATTATTTGTCGAACGTAGCGTTTGGCGCCATTCAAGTATCTGATACCGGTTGGGTTTCGATCGGAATTTTATGTTAAATTTATACAAGCATTTTATATTACTTCGTAATGTGGATATCTGCAATGAAGCAAAATTTAAAAAACGAAAAAAATACAAGATTACTATTTGAATGTTTTTCATTAGCGGCGTTTACATTATAATCAAACGTTACAGTATTCAGGTGGCTAATCCGAAAGTTACGTCTAACGTACTATTTACTTGATTCTGCATGCTTGTAGGACATCTTTTAAAAGAAATGTTTGCTGACGGTAAATGACGCAAAACGAGGTTGCGCTCGGCTATCCTGCGCCCGGTACCTGCCTTCGGGCGGCGCGTTCTTTGCGCGAACCAGTTCTACATGAGAGACAGAACTAATTGCTATCTTCATACAACCTACTTAACCAGGACACTGTTTTAGCTTAAACAATTTAAATCTCAATACACCTTATAGCCCTATATACTAGTATTTTATTATATATATGTAGTTATAAAATACTATCCTAATCAAATGATACAGTGACAAAAGAAAGAATTAAAAAATAAGAATAAACGAAAGCAATAAGCAGTGACTTTGACCAGGATTTCGATTTCGATTTGTGGGCCTACAATAAATACGTCAGACTTTTTGTTCATTATTATTTTAACTTAGCGAATAGGACTAAAGAAAAAGCGCCTTTTAAGGTTGAAGAAATGTCACTAGCAGTAACGGTGAAGGAAAATATCGTGAGTAAGCCTACACAACTTTGAATTGTTCGAAAGACTCCTTCAAGGCGTGTAAAGTCTAACAATCTACACTTAGCCAGCGTGGCAAACTAGGGCCTGAACCCATGTCCAACAAAGGAACGACAAAAGGGCTGAAAAAAAAACGTTGTCCTCCTTATATTAAAGATTTTCATGAGTATGTGGCAATAGTACCTACTACGGTTAGATAGGACGGCAGATGATTCCCTTTTAAGGTCGATGGCCTAATGACGCCCTAATTGTTGATTTAGTTTTCGAATATATTCTAATTATTTGTGTATAGTGACAATAATTATAAAAATTCTATCCAATTCACAAATCATCACAAAAGGAACTAAATTATTACATCCATAAATTACTACTAATTCTTGTATATATATTAAACTTCTTAACGTTCTTGTTCTGAAGTACTGACAGATGACGATCGTGAAGGATCACCAAGCATTAATTTTATCATTTACAAGCATTACTACACCGTGCTCCAATATTTCCATCTCTACAACGTATGTACATATATATGTGATATTATTAAATAGATGATGCTCTTGGCATAATTTGTTTAAACATTATTTCTTATACATATCACAACACTATTTCGCATTTTACTTTTCTCTATGAATATCTAGGACATAGGACTATGTATAGTACGTCTGTTAAAGTGATGCTTTTAAAAATACTGCAAAAGGGCATTTTTATTTTTCTTTCTTCACGCCTGCCAAGATTCCAAGCATTCATTTTGTAACGGGTTTTGTTCGCGCTAGTGACGGTTGAAGAAAGGATGCAAACAATTTTCTCACAGTGTTGTCTTTACAAAGCTCAAAGAACGTTTCCATTTCACGCACAGCGGTGGGAATGTACGCACTTCTGTAAAATGGCGCAATTACTGGTACGCCTGTTTGAGCACGGAATACCGGGGCTTGTTCGTGAATGAACTTCCGCAAGCGAACTTCGCTTTTAAGTTGTGTTTCCTATACGCTGTAGGCACATCGCAGCAGGATTGCAAAATATGCCACGCTCGCACAACAGCCAGCGGGTTTTTTAAATGAATAGTTTTATATAACTTACATTAGGACAACGATTTCAATTGACGATCCGTTTGGTAACTCCAAACGGATCGTCAAATGAATGAATGGTTAAAATGGCAGTGAAAATCAAATAAAGTTCCAGTATGTTAGTATTATTTTTTTGAATTTTTTTTTATACTTTCCAGACCGGGCAGATATCTCAATATTAAATTTAGTCATACAATGTAAAGTCTAACTTGACTTTGTAAATGGCCTACCAACAAAATAATGGTTATTAGGAATAGTATCGGCAATAAAAAATTCAGATATTTAACTCAAATTACAAAATAAAATTTTGTTTTCACCGAAGAAAAAGTGACCACGTCCCTTAAGGATCTTTAAGGACCTTTTAACTTAGTTTAATTATCTCACTTTCCTGTCACGTCTCAGGCGCTGCGCAGCCGGAATCTTCAAATTCTTTCTCACTACACCCAAATTATCCATTTTGGCCAAATTTTATCATTCAATTGATAACTTTTGTATTATCATTGGACACGTACAATTTTAGAAATAAAATATCACGTTATTATGTACAATTATGTTTGAATCAGTGTTATGTTTATAACCGTGTTGAGGCGGAGCAGGAATACATCACACGACCCCATGCCGGTATGCTAGGATATCGTAAAAGGCCTTAAACCTTGCGGTTGCAGATCGCGGTATGGCGCAACCTATCTTGGCACCACTGACTGTCCTGGCCAACGACGACAGCAGCGGAGAGGGTGCGAGAGGCCGTTCTCTATAATCCTCAACTTGCATGCCCTGGGCACAATTCCTTGAGAGAATCCTCTATCCACCAATGGACTTAAACAAGCTAATGATGATGACATTTACATCTTGAAATAAGTGAATCGTAATTTTGTTTACTTTATATACAAATAACTTTACTCTTGTAATAAATACATGCGTGTCACTAACACATACATCTATACGTAAACAGAAAAAAGCTTGAGCATATCTTATTTTTGCGACCGCCAGCGAATGGCCCCGCGTCTCCGACGCGCCCCATACCCCGCTGCGTAAGCAATACTTAGAAGTGGCGCGAACAACCCATATCTAGATTTTTCTAATCCTAACAGATGTGGCAGACAGATAAGACACGTGGCGTATTCATGTAGTGCTCTGGGTAACAACGAATCTTTTTACGTCAAGCTGAATTCATTTCTATTTTTACATGTGTTGCTCTTATGTCTAAGAGCAACCATTCGTTCTTAGCTTCAATGCCAGAATATGTTTTAATTTATTACTCAACTGTTTCACAAAGTAGCTGTAAATAAATAAATAATGTATGTAATACTTGTATACAATGTATTACTAGGGGAGCCCTAAATGTTGACAATGATTACATTTATTAAATGCAGGATTGAGTTTTGGTAACGTGCAAATACGATTAAGATAGGATTATTGTATTAAAAGGCATTGTAAACACACAGACGGAAAACAGGCAGACAGATTAAGAAAAATCCTTGTTTCAAAATCAAATATTATATACACTTCAATGTATAGTACCTACTATCTTGGCAAAGTGTGAAATTTGCCCATACGTGTATGGAAACACGTATGTTAAGTACTCATATAAGCGTAGGTAAGTAGAGATAATTATGTTAAGTACTATATAATAAAATAGCAGTCGCCATTACATAAACAAAACAATTTCATAATAATATGACTGATTCCTTTTACAATTCAGTAATTAAATTTATATAAGTTGGCACAGATTGATAGGCGAGTGGTTTAAATTTCAACTTTCCATTCTGAGGAAATTTCGGTTTCCGGGTGTTAGGAAAACTACATACCTAACAGTTTTCCGTAGCATTTTCTAAAAATCACAAAGCCAGACTATGTAATTAATCGCCTTCATTCTAATAGGAGGTCCTAATCTAACACTAGGTCGATGAAGGATTTGATCATACTGACCATAATGATTAATGATGATGATCAATTATTTTTGTAATTTAACAGTAATTCCCTACCTCCAAATTTTAATTATCAATTTTTGACAGTTAAAGAAATTTTATTTGGGTATGCCAGGCTTGTGTTTAAACACAGAGGGCGCGTCAGCCTTTTTTTTTTTTTTTTTTTTTTTGTTTACGGGGGGGAAACCTTCTAAAGGTGCCCGATATCATGGGAGTGATACCGGGTTATGTGGGACTTTTACCGCACTAAAACCCCCTCGGTGGCCTTC
>DWME01004760.1:0-15866 GCA_018244795.1 Parelbella ahira ahira | reverse complement strand
TCAGCAGTGGACAGCTACAGGCTGATGATGATGATGATAATGATGATGATGATGATGATGATGATGATGATGATGATAAGAATTAAATATTTCCTCCAGTACTCTAGCGTTTTCCGCAACATAACGCTTAAAATGTAATTTCGTAATCATATTTTCTATATTTTTAAACAAATATCTGTGTCGCGTTGTCATGTGGTGACGTGATTGTTATTATAAAAATCAGTTCACCAGGTTCACTATCTGTTCCATGATGGGACGAATAAAGTAACTGTTGTGACGAATACTACACTGCTCTGCCTACGTTTTCGATGAGACAAAGACGTCTTACTACGCAATTATAATTAACTTATATTAAAAGTTTATTTAGCTTTCATCATTATAAATATTAATGAAAAGGTGATAATACAATCTAAGCCTCAGCGGTCTAGGCAAAACTTTTTCATTCAATGCTCTTTCTAAGCCCCTATTCTTTTCTTGTAGAGTTCCATTTGAATGTACAAAAATGTCTTTCTGTGTATTATTTATGTATGTGTATTTGACAATACACGTGACCTTTTACAATAACTTATGTCTCAGGTTTTACAAAATATATCGCGGTCACATTAGAAACCCTTTATTAAATAAGGTAATGATATTTATGTGCCATACATAGCTCGTGTTAACAATTTAGTAATATCTTCAATCTAATTTAGTAATATTCATCTAAACTGTAGTCCGAAATTTAGTAGTGTAAAAAAATTACATGACATAACATAACATTATTGAACAATTCAAAGGCTATTAACGTGAGAAATGTTATCAAGCAAAACGTATAGGAGAGACGCATACAACGTTAGTTCCAAAAGTACAAAGTAGTCAGTTCCGTGGCGTCAAGTAATCTCTCACGTCGCGCCGTGAAACAAGTGGCCGGTACAGACAAATGTTTGCACATTACACTAAATCAACAACACAGAACAAAGAAAGTTTATACGTTTTATCAGAAAATGTCATTACATATACAAGCCAAAGCGGAGCAATGCCGTTTTGAAATTTTGTAACAAACAATTTCATTTAAAAGCAACAACGTGCGCGGTGCGCAGTACGTCGAAGTTATGAGTTTTCTAAATACCATTGTACCTACTAGCCGCGGACAATCGAAAGAATTTTGTTGACGTTATATTTTATTATTGTTACGCAAATGTACGTGCATAGGTGTATCGCTTCGAGTGCTCTCCATGTGCGGTAGTCGAATGGACGATTAGATGTTGCGGGGCTCTACAGATCAGCTTCAAGTATTATTAATAGTATTGTGAGTGTACGCCGACGACGCGACGTTTGTACGCATAACGTCTCGAAGTCGGAGCGCTCCCGGCAGCTAATCGGGCTATGCGCTCGTCGTAAAGTGGAAGACATTAATCCGAGTGCAATATTGCATTGTCGGCTGTCATCTTTGTGCGATGACATTGTTAGTTGTAATATAACTATACCTCCGAGCATATTTTGGTATGCGATGCGACATGAAACTTTGATGGTGTCTTTTTATAAAACGTTTAAGTCGTAAAACGCCATTGTCGGCAGTTTCGCTCCCTCTCAGGGCATGCGAGCCTCTTTTCTTATGCTCCATTATCTTATAATGGATTTTATGTTGCCTGAGTTAGGTGATGTCTACATTTAAGTGATATTGTTACATCACCACATGTAGTGTAACTGAAAATATTACTACATATATATACAAATTATTAATAATATGATTTATTAAGTCCGACATCCGAATATAGCTTTCAATTTTACATTATTTAGTCCATAAATATTTATCACGAATCATTCCTGCTATAAATTATTCAAGTGTCTAAAAATAGTAAGAATGAAGTTCTTAGTTTGCGGTGTATACAAAAAACGTTAAAACCAAATACTGACAAAAATTCTACTTACTTACCTTATATAACACACACACACACACACACACACACACACACACACAAACGCATTTTATGTGGGCAAATCGTGCATTGCATAATCTTTCCTGCGCGCCCAGACCGAGGCTCGCGATACATGGCGATCGAAGAATTACGGTCTGTAAAAAATCGGGCCTCGTGCGCGTTTTTCCTACATATTTCTCATTTTGCGAATTCCTCTTGGATCTGTGCTAAATTTTTTTTACTAAAAACATGAATAATACAAACTCAAAGCCATTTTGGTTGCGTTTTAATAAGAACGTCACAGAGTTTGAAGATAGGAGCGTTTAAATTGACGACCCATTTTTAAAATTGAGCTTCTTTCCGTCCAGAATCCGAGCGGTACGTTATTTCATTGGGAGGTTTCAAAAACGCTCAGCGTAATACTATAAAAATGTATACGTGAAATTTAAATGGTTCATATTACGTAGAAAGCCTTCGTAGCACCTGTCGACGTTATGTAGACATGCCTCTACGGCGTGCTTTGAGTAGTTATTTATGAGTAGAAACTTCTATCTACATCAAGAGGGGAATGGAAGCGTATTAGCGTAAAAGATTTTCATTCACCGCATCGATCGCTAAAAGTAATGCAAGTGCGGAAATAAATATGAGCAGTGAAAGTCGAGCGAGCGGTGTAACCGCTAACCCATATTTTAAACGCTTTTAATATTAACTGCTATTTAATTTAAGTATCACTCAGCGACGTATCCTCGTTCCTACTCTCGCTGCTAAAAATTAGAATTTACCACTTTCGCTTTGCAACGGAGCCGGCGTGCAGTTTTTCCTAATTGCTTGCGGTACGGTAAAAACGAACGGGAAAGCGTCGAGCCCATTATATTTGATAGGACTGTAATTGGTGCTCTCTCCAAGATGAGTCGTTCGCTCGTTAGTTATTCAGTATTTTGCTATTGGTTAACGGGTATCTGTATGCCTGTTTATCTCGAGGGCCCTCTGTGCGGCTCGGCCTGGCGAGCGGCTCCAGGCGCTCGCGGGGAAACATTGACTCTGCACCATCTGCATATTGGTTTTCCTGAATAATGTTTATAAAGAGCATCGTCGATTATTGGGACAATCTTTTTAATGCAAACCTAGTGTATATTCAGTTTCTCTTAATTTCTCTCACGATTCTTTGAGATGAGAATGGATGTACTTCAAGAATAACTTTCAATAGGTAGTCATTTCATAAATTTCCGACTACACTAGAACTCGGAAATATGAATGATCTATTAAAATCAACTGTATATATTTTCTTACGTCAAATACCATAAGAGTTAACTTGCATACATATGTTTGATTTTAAATTTATCACTTATTAGGTACAAACGTGTAAGATCCGTCTGATATATGTTTTTGTTACGTGGATGTTTCCTTGCACTAGTGTACCCGTGTACGACAAACCGTTAATTTTCTTTATTGCTTTAAGTTAGCAAATGATTTCGCGTAGTTGCAAAGTTTGAATGTCACGAAATGTGCTAACTTTCCATAAATTGCTAAGTAACTAAAATTTAATGAAAACTGGTTTTATAACTATTTTAACTATATTCTATAACTGTACTCGTACATTTCTTTCAATTATTTTCATTGTTATTTATTATTATAAACCAAGTTTGGGAATACATTCTCAATACATGGACCGTATTGTTTGACGTGATAAAAGGGACTGCGCACTGATAGCACTCACTATATCGATATAAAAATATATTTCAACACTATCACATCAAGAATAATAGCAATTTCGCAAAATTTAATATTTTGCAATCATACTAACGTTAGCATCTATTAACCAAGGCAGTTTTGATAACGGAAAATTTAAGCTAATTTTATAATAAAATTAATGGACTTATTTTTGGTTATTTATAATTAACTTACAGCATTGGACGTTGTTTAAAACAAATATTAAATGTGTAAATAATAAACCTGACAAAGAAAATATATATCACGCCTGTAATCCACGAAGGGCTATGCAGAGGAGTGTAATAGGTACACTCCCACGTTTCTCAGTTCCGTTTATGTGCCATGGAATAGGTGGTGAGCTTATTGCCATACACCGAACACAGATCCAGACTTCGAGTCACTGCTAGAAGTTCTAAATTAGAAAAATGCAATGGTACCCGACTCGGGATTTGAACTCAAGACCGTCCGATCGGCAGTTGCGTTTGCAACCACTCGACCAACGAGGCAATCTTATAAAAGCAAATACAAGTATGATAGGAAATATTGTTTAAAGATACTTGATTTTTATTATATACCGTACTTGCACAAAAATGGGTCTAAAGTTAGTTTGTTAGCCAGTGCGGCCAGCACAAACAGCATTAATATAAACCGGAATCGAACGTGCTATCGATTAGGAGCGGCGTTTACAACAATTAATGACCTGCATGTCCCTAGTCCGACAAAGCTATGGCAAAACAAATAGGCACCCGTGCCTCCCCGCGCTACAGCATGTTCCGCACAGTGGGGTGATCAAATCTTGTCTGTTACACGTTCACTACTCATTCATTTAGCCGGCGAATATTTAAACGGATACGATTTTTTATAGCTTTCTTTATAAATATAACTTTGACGTAATTTACTTTACATAATTTTAATGTAAAGGGAACATGTCAGCTCGGTATACAATAACAGTAATGTTAAATTTGTTCAGTCGCACATAAATAAAAAACCACTCAATAAAAAACCACTCAATATCATCCTAAAATTCCCCGCTCATAATTCATAATCATAATAAAAGCACTCAGTGAACAAATATGAATATTAAATTGTACAAGTTAATTTGACGTTATTAAGCTTACCAATGAAGCAAAAAGATTATGATTTAGTGTCATAATATGGCGGTTACAATATGAAATATTCAATTGAAGTCACCGGCCTATTTCCGTCCTCTGCTGAACATAAGCTTCTCCCAATAAGCGCCATTGCGCCTGTCTTTGGCTTGCTGCATCCAGCCTCTACCTTCTTTAAATTTAACTTGTGGGATAAAACGCGGACCGTGATTGTCTCGTTGGCCATAGAAGTCCTCGATCTTGGCGAAAATCTCCAGTTTTGACAATACGATTCTTCCATTGCATGTGGTTAGCTTCGTCAAGTGGCCCCTTCTAAACTGCTGAGTGAATAATACTTTACTGTAAATTGAAATCCTAAGTTTATTTTCCGAACACGTTTTGTTTATATTAGCGGACGGCAAAGAACGTCAACCGTATGTAAAATATTATTAGTGAAAGGGTAAGGGAGATAGCTCATAGCCACTATTTGTAGCGCGATAGTACGGCGTTGCGCCCATAACTAAGTAGTGGAGTTGCTAAAGATATTTCGTATTCGATGCTCTCTGTCTATCCTGTAACAAACCTGGCGTGAAGATACAAGATTGATAATTTAAATTAGACCGTTTAGAGCTAGAAAACCACCCTGTATGTAGCTTATGTGGGGTGCAAGTGGCTCCCGCGTGTGTGCGTACGTCGCTCGTGTGCGTCGGTAGATGGGGGGACTGTGCTTAGACAATTTTAGTATCACATAGTGCAACGTAATGCACGAGGGTCATATCGAATAAACAGTTTTTTCGTTTCAACAAATCAAGTCTCGGATTTTATACAAATACAAATATTCTTTATTGTACACCAAGACAATACAATAGAGATGTACAAATTTTCGAGGGCACACAAAAAGGTTATAATTATTGATAAATTGATATTTGCGACATAATTAGGTCAATTTGCAAATGGATTCATTGCGGCGTTAATTGTTGTAAGACACAAAATGTGGTTAAGTTATCATAGAACTTGTGTAATCACACAATCATACAACACTTTTATCAATAGTTATTTTGATTAAAGCGTTCAACTCGCAATAAGCCAAATCACGTGTTTGGGTTAAGCTCTAAAACGAAACCCGCAAGCCATGTTAATATGACTAACTAAGCTTTATTAAATGCAGACGGTGTTGAACATTTGATTTGTATTGCGTCCGATGTAACGCTTTAATTTATAAGCAATATTGTATAAGTATTGTATATACTATTGTATAGATATAAATGTATAAGTATACAAAGTGTCGAGAGTTCAAAGCGTTGGCAAATATTTAAGTGAAACAATTGTTTATTTGTCCACATTAATATTATGACATTTCATTTTTACATTATCATCATCAACACCTTGATCGTTCCACTGCTGGACAAGAATCTCCTCTCAGAATGAGAGATCTTAGCACACTGTCTACCACACTGGCCAAGTGCAGGCTGCTACGCCGTTCTGAAATATACAAATTAACTGTGCTTATAATTATATTAGCATTTTATACAATGATTGACTGGCATGTACCAACATGGACCACTAATGGTTAGTGACCTTGTGTGCTGAGTAGGGGTCTGTCGTTTAGATTCCACAGCGGACAGCTGTTTATATATGTACGTGGTGACGTAGAAGTAGTGACGTAAATATTGTGACGCTCTTCAATATCACGCGCTCTCTCTTCGTGTTCCTCAATACTGACATAAAAAGTTACCTGTGAATACATTTAACAAATGCTCTTTGACCTTTTGAGTTTCTCACATTTGATAGAAATGTTCTTTCAGCACATCCCTTTGAAACCAGCTTTTCGCAGCAGAAACAACAGGCGACAAATTGGATTTTAGTTTTCTTTAAGATATAAATATTTGTTACTCAATATCTCCGCCTACTCCGTACGGGATCTGGAGTAATGATGTACTCGTACATATATGTATAATAAGAATAAAATTATTATATGCAATAAATTTTGACAAATGATAATTCAGTCAAGTATCAAGTAAATTTTTATTTTGAGAGCCAAAATTCAAATAACAATCTAACTACGCTTATATGAGAAATGTTAAAAACCGGTCAGTCCGCACGCTACGGGCAATTGCGTCTACTAAATAGTTGTGAGCGCGTCGTTTATGGCATTTGGCTTATTGGATCTCATGAGCATTCATGATTAGCCTGTAACGTTAGCGGTTCTATTCGTGTCTATCATTTATGAATCTGAATAATATGAATGTCTCTAAAGCATTTTCCCCTTATCATTGTAATTCTCCTTTATCCCTCTTGCTTAAAGAACCCTTCCGGGATAGGCAGAGAGCACTGAATGTAAAATATTTCTAACTGTACAAACCTGTCATCTAATTTTGTTTAATTATATGTGGTATTAAGAAACGAATTGTTAGGTTATTGATCTCCGCCAGCACTTTCTGAAACCAAATTTGGCTTAGCGACATGCTTAGTTTTTGTTAGTTTTTAGGTAAGTACAATGTGATTATGCAAATCGTATCAATTAAAAAATGAGTAACGCAGAATTAAATGGTTTTTTTTAAATTCTGCGTTACTAATTTTTTTTGTCGTTTACTGATGATTTTATCCCATGTGTTGTAGACATCTACTAACAAGATAGGTAGAGTTTGCAACAAAAGAATACTTTTAGTTGAAAATTTGTCACCTACAACATCAGACGTAATATTTTGACTATTTATATCTATTACTTGAGTACTGCTTAATAATATAAGAGTTTCTTAGCCTTTCTTAAGGGCTAATAGATGTGATAGAGCACACAGTTACAAGTTATTATAAGGTAACTTGTGATGTGAGACCCAACAACATATCTTATTTAGTGGGCATCGTGCTAATAATACGTGTCCGCATTGGCTAGTACAATTCGTATCGTGCGCGGTGAATAACGAGAGGACGAATGGAACTGCCATTCGTTTGTCCGTCGCTCATCGGTTATATGCCAATCAAGAAACTATTTAGCCGAGCCCGTGTTATTCGTATTAAAATGACATTTTCCTTCACGAGACAAAAGCAATCACTCGGTCGGTGTGCGATGACAGGACAAACGCACGTGTATATCAGAGACGGGTGTGCGACTGTCCGCCGGTGATTATATGCTATTGTGCATTATAGACAAGTTCTGCCTACTTGTATCAAAAGCATTCGAAACTAGAAATAGATTGGTGCGGTCGGCCGGACGCGCCCGCTACTATATTACATTCGAGTGTACGTTGCTTTAATGTCGCATGTATTTCTGTTCGCCATTCCAAAGGCATTAGTGCTAACACTAAGGATATATTCAAATTAATAGACACCGCGTTTTATTCCAAAGATTGTTTATGCCGTTCCATGTTTTTCTATACGTTTTTTATGTATGTAGGTACTGATAATCGTATATAATTTTTTGTCAATTTTGTATATTGAGTGTTGAAAACCACATGAAACGCGGGTCAGATTAAAGTTGCTTCAGTTCTGGGTATGCAACATTAGAACCAGTTTGCTTTTACTTTCCGATTTATTCCGATGCCGTACAACATTGACATAGTCGTCAGCAAGTCTCAATCCACCTCTACACTTAGCCCTGCCTTAAAGAGCGCCTTGGCACCTTCTCTTCTTGACGTATACAGCTTCTACTGGCAGCTGTCCGCAGATCGATATTCCACGTAGCATTCGCAACGTCAACTTACAAACTAAAACAGTGGTGGTAACTACACTAAAAATATTAACACAAGCTATACATATGTGTATTTTAAACATTATTATTAAAGCATATGTACATACATATATGACGTCTGAGTACTACATTCTTCTGCCTACCCCTTCAAGGATGACAGGAATAATGTAAAGTTTTTTAAAAGTAGAAAACGGAGCTATATGTGTCATAGCCATGCAATAAACTGTTGTTCCATTTAAATACGGGTCTCCTGATATCGCGAAATAGGCAGGGAACGTTGCATTTTGTGCGAACTTCGGCTAACATTGTGAGCCACGTGTCGGGTTACATGAACTCGCGTGGTGTCCCGCCACATATTGAACTTTCTCGCGTTCAACTCTCCAATTGTGAATCATTTTATACTTCAGTTCTCTGCCTACCTCTTCGTGGAATATAGGCTTGATGTTACTGTACTATTTTTATTATATCATGACACAAGAATTCTTACGGGATAAAGAGCGCACTGAGTAATTTTCAGAAAATATCACCTACACTATGTGAATAATAAGCAAATGCAAATGTTAGTATTAATTTGGGATTGGTCTGTCGCTATACAGCATTGAATTGCGATTTTTATTATTATGTAGGTACGTAATGGTAGAAGTTACTAACCGACATTTTCGTTTCTAATAATATTATAACCATATTTATATTATAACAATATTATGTATTAGAACAATACTATTTTAACTTACTTATAATACTGTATACCAGTACGATACACTAAAATTTAAAAAACATAAAGTCAACAGTCATATTTTTCTCAGCGACTAATGAAACACGAAAAAAGTGTAAACACAAGGCAAACTTTAAAGAGTGTAACATAATTTAAATGAACATGTATAATTAATGCGCGTTTAAAGGCTCATTTCCTGTCTGTAAACAAAAGGGAAAGCGGTAGTCTTTTGTATGGGAACTAGCTGGGCTTAGTGCTCGTCGGCGTTACAGGCACACCACGTGTCTACCTATTAACGTCGTCCGTTAACGAGCCCCAAATCGTTACTTGTTCGCCGCAATAATTAATGTGACTTCGTGATCTTCGCTCAAGAAATGCACCATTCAGCCTTCTAATGATCTGTAATATATTATACGCAGCTTACTAGCTGTACTTTGTACTCAAAGGCCACACGAATTTACCTATACAACAAACGAAGAAGACATCGTCGTCTTTCACCACAAGCGTATCTTGTGCCCAATATGATAATTAATAACAATTGCTATTCGCTTATTCCAAAATTTTACATCGAGGTATAAACAACGATACAGGTTCACGACAAGTTAAGTAGTGACGATGTTAGCAATCGCGAACATAAGATACGAAAACATTCCTATATATATCTGATGAAAACTGTAATGCCAATGCAGTATTAATTCAAAAGAATAACTGCATGACAAAAAAATATACATTATTAATTAGATTCGTATGTTGCACCAGTGCTGTATGACGCACACTTCTACAACAATAACGAGACCTCCACCCCTGTCACAATGTAACGAAATATGTTACACTAAAATGGCAATTAAAGGCGTGACACAAAACAATGAAGCATCGTTCGTTGACAACGACAACAAACCCT
The DNA here is from genome assembly GCA_018244795.1 of Parelbella ahira ahira. Classification (NCBI taxonomy): domain Eukaryota; kingdom Metazoa; phylum Arthropoda; class Insecta; order Lepidoptera; family Hesperiidae; genus Parelbella; species Parelbella ahira. Next base: position 5,866 of record DWME01004760.1, on the reverse strand, counting down.
CGGTTACATTGATAGTATGTTAGCACAACGATATTGCTCTGTTAATATATCATATCCATTTTTAAGTATTATTTATTTAAGGTTTTCTTTTCACTATCGTGATAAGTAACGTTCCATCTTTTTAGGGAATTATATTTTTTATTTTGTTATAAGTAGCGTTTAAAGATTTCAAATACCTGTACTCGACTGTAACCGTTTGGCCTAAGCTGGACCACCTGCTGAAGGTAGATCTTATGCAATAACAAAATGGTGTTCTAGTGTACTGGACAGTGGCGTCCGAGTGAAAATAGCATTGTTGTGTCGTGTAAATGTAATTTCCGCCTTCAGTCGTTCACATCGGGAACGTACAGCGACTTTTGTGAAAGAAAATGAGATGGCGTTTGTCACGTATGGTAGGTACGTCCGCGAGGCGGCGCGGCCGCGCGTCCAGCGACACAAAGCGCCGCCAGGGTGCAACGTACAAACAACTGTAACACACAGTGCCGTCCACAACGCCATAGGGAGCTAATAAAATTGTGACACGTCCGTTTCGTTTAGTTTTGCAGTTTTTGCTTTAGCCGTACAGCACTCGTAACTGTGCAGTAAAAAATAGCCTCGCACTCGAAAAATCTGTCTTTTAGGTGCCGCTATGCAAACTATTAAAAATAACGATTTGGAAAAACATCGCGCCGCTGTAGTATATTCGCGCTGCGTTTTACCGACTGACTTCAACGATTTGTGAATAAAGATTTAAGTAATTGTTATTCGCGAAATGAACTTTCCGCTCAACGGATTTCTTCAGTTTAAAATGCTTGGAGCTTTCACGGTATCGCTGGTGAGTTACAAATATGGATTCAACGTGCTAGGTGATTTAATTCGGGCTGATGTACAGCCATAATTAATACAGAAAAAATATTCACTATTTAAATTGAGGAAGGACTCACCGACACATCTGATATAAATCTCAGCGACATTTCAACACCTGACTCTGGATTATAGCTAGTCTTGATATTAATACTGACAGCCCACGTGCGTGGAGATAAAACTTAGATGATTATATTTATATAAGTAGATTTCTATAATTTTATTTCTGTGGAATCTAACATTGTTACCATGGAGCAAATATTTATTAAATGTAAAGAAACAAGTCTCATACGCTTGGAAGAACAATAACGATTTTCTTTGTTAAGATCAACAGCTGACATCACTGGAATAATCGGTACGAGACAGCTGAGGATTATTTAATGCTCGCTCAATAACAACCGATCCCACTTACAAAATCTCATTGAGGTGAAGTAAAAAACGAATTGTTCAAAAGTCTTTTTGTGCCTTCCATAGCAATGTAATATAACGCGTAAGCGATGCGTTCTGCAAAGCGTTTGCGACGCGTTTGCGGTACTTGAAGTATGGCCTCAAAAATCTAATATGAAACCGCTAAAGACAAAGTAGGGAATGGTTTAAAGCAAAGAAAAACACTGTCATAACATTGCGTGATGCGTAACGATTACAAACGATGAGATGTTCGCATGCCACTCAGTGGTAGCGGGCCGAAATTCAAATGGAACCTTCGCCGGTGGGATTCTTAACAAGGCCTCGGGCAGTTTGAGAGCTGAAAATCTCGAAAATCTAGCCACGGATCGCACGAGAATCGGAATATGCGATAAGGCATTTAGCAAAAGGGTGGTTTGGTGCGGCTCTTCCCGACTCGTGCACGGCCTCACAGCCTTCTCACATTCCTTACTGGTTGATATCAGCCCGCGGCACTTTTCCCTCATCCAAATCTACTTACCATTTTTTACTAAGCATTTTAGTAACTTTACCTGAAATGTACTGGAATAATATTTATACCGACCGTTAGTAATATCATCTCCTTTTTTTTGTCATATTTCCATCGTTTATATACTGAATGTAACTGTAAACAAAAATGTTATGTTGTAGAGTTGGGTGCGATTGCACGAAAATATTATGCATCATTATATCGTATACTACAATTTTCAACAAAGCTTTGAAATTTTCAATTACGACTGAACTCTTACGAGTGCATTTTTTGACATTTCTGATGTTGACAGAGTTGTTAAAGATAAATTCTAATTATAGCATTTCCTTTTTTAAACTAATTCTGCAACCAGAATAATACAAAAACTTTCGCCTCCTGCAAACAAACTACAATGAAATGTTAAAACGTAAGTCTATAACTTTTTGTTCGCATCGAATGTATGAACGCTTAATAGAACAAAATTCGAGAGTCACTCAAATATTCGCGTATCGGTATTTGAGTGTTCGCCGAAGTAAAAAAAATATCCAAACACTTATAATAAAAACTTGTGCGGCGTACGTTTAACAATTTTTGTCCTCGTCACTAACGCAATATTGAATTTTTAACTTTGATAAACATCAGTTTCATAGGGCTCCGACACTTTGATTAGATTTTGAATGTACAGTCCGATGAATGTATTAAAAATACATACCTACGCCAAAAACAGGATTAGATAAGAGTAGTTACCGTATGAAACACACAGCAGGTATGTAATTGATGTTTATCAGTCAGTAAAAACTTACAGGCGGTAAATTTTAATACTGTGACAAACTAATAAGGGTATTTAATTGCGAATATGTAGGTACTATTCACGTAATAAAATGTTTAAACAAAGTCATTTGTCCAAAATAAGATATGCATACTCTGTTCCTACACGTAAGGAACTTGTCGTGACTATACAGTAATACTATAAACTTAATCATGGATTAATATTGGAATATCCCGGAATATCCGTAATTAAAACGTGTGTTACGTATTTGGTACCTAAAAAACAAAACATCTCTGAAGTTTACACTCTTGCCATATGCATACATATTATATCTTATGTAAGTTAAAATCATTTCATCGGCAACAATGAACGACAATAATTATAGTTCTACTGCACTGTTTATAAATAACACTGTTTCACAATAACGAGCAATTGTAATACGATTTTTCTCTTTTCAGGTAAGTTGGACAGAATAAATTTGGAATTGTTTACAATGCGACCCCGCTGTATTTCGGTGAGTTGACACAACTACTAAAGCCTAGTAGGGAGTACCTAATCGTAAGGAACGGGAAGGGACTACGCCATAATGATCTATGGTACTATAGGAATAGGTAGTAAGTCTGTCTTTTTAAGATAAAATATCACTTGCTAACGGTGAATAAAAACCTCGTGAGGAAACCTGCACACCTTAGAGTTTACAAAAAAATATTCTTTAATTTGTAAGAAGTCCGTCAATCCGCATTCGGCCAGCGTGGTGGACTATGCCTCTAAACCTTTCATTAAGTGATGAGTCTATTGCCATACACCGGTCGCAGATCCAGACTCCGAGCTACTACTAGAAATTTCCACAAGAAAATCTGTCAAAAAATCTAACTTAGAAACTCCGAGTTACAAATTCCAATAGTTTTCGATCCGGACATAAATGAACCTGATGAAACGTGGCAGTGTATTACACTCCTCTGCCTCCATGTAGGGGGTCACAGGCGTGATATTTCGTTTTTATTTAGGATGTGATGTAAAAATAAATCGACTGAGCAGTCGTCACTATTTAAATAAAAAAACAGCTAGTGATCTTACATACTATTAGTACGAGTTTGTTATGATAATATTAATTCATCTTGTGGGAGTGTAATGTTGCAATTAATATAAAATTAAACAAGTGATGTAGAAAGAAAATATTCCATTGAAATTTACTTGAGTCGAGCAATAAACATTCTTCAGCGAAGAATGCCACGATTATAACAATAGAAGTTACTGGTTTAACTCTTTCTTCCTTCTTTCGTAATTACATTTCACGACTCGCTCACCGCGAACATTCTGCACTGAGTGTGGCAGTCGGTTTAACTCAACTCTACGGAAAACACCACGCCGCGTATTTTGTATGTTACCGTATTTGTTTTGTTTACTTGGTATTCATTATACCCATATTGTTTACCGCATTTTAATGATAATATCCATTGCTTAAATATTTAATACACTACAGTCGTTATTATCTAACTTGATAGTTGTTTTGCTGGCAGCATCTTAATTAGTGTTGGCTTTTAGGAATAGACCAGCTCTGTTTTAAGTTCAGCATATTTTCGCCAAAATATCAACAATAAGGGTAACGATAACGTACAAACATACGTATATAACCATAGTCGCCAATTAATCAAATAATTGTTGACGTAGTCGAAAAGGCGAGAGCGTTAACTATTAGATCCAATTAAAAATGGAAAATGAATTCTAAAAAAGAAATTGCAAATGGTTGGCGCAATGCAAACATAAGTAGAATCGATGAGAATATTCGCGTCTACGGTAAAAAGTGTAGCTGGTAGGCTGAACGGCTGGATTAAATGGACTTATTGCGAACAATTTGTACCGGAGAACGGAGAACAGAGATAGAACGAGTGTGGGCAAAAGCGCCAGTGGGATCAAACGGCGCATACTTCATTATCAACGAAATGGACAAACTTTCGCACAATACGTGAAACGCGTTAATAAAGGGAACTTTTTAAACACCACATTATTACTGGACGGGGAGGTATTTTAAAAATACCGCCCACTAAAAGTCGCGCTCAACTTTGACGCAGACAAACGATAGGTGTCGCCTCATACTCCACCTCGTTTTGCCGGCTGTGTTTATTCAACGCTAAATGTATTGTATCAATCGTGGTTCGCTTTCAGTCGTACGTTCTACTAAAACTAATATAATAATGGAAACAATCGGCAGATTAACCCTTTTGTGACAATATTCACATAATTGATCGGAGTTACGTTAATAGCCATAATATTTGAACTCTCCTCCTTGTAAGCGGTTCGTTTCCTACCCGAAAAAATTAACCAGGAAGCCGATAACAGCCCTTTTTGACTTCTGCAGAACAAAGTTTAAAAAAAAATAAGTACACTTTATTCAATCTGTTACTGAGAGCATTGCGGCTTCGAGCAAAATGAATATTAAATCTTTTCTGCATTATAGCAGCCTTTTTATGAAATGATTTCAAGGAATTCATCCAATTCCCGAAGCGAACGTAAAACGTAATACAATAAACTCACTGGTTGTTTCGGTTTTGCTGAATTAAATACTCTCGAAAGTATACCTCATAAAGTAGTAAGTTTCACAGCAGGAACGGCGGCGGAGGGCGGAGCGGGGCCGGGGAGCGTATAGCACAAATTATAAATAATAGGCAAACGTTATTTTTCGAATACATTTTTCATTTTATATTGTACGAGAAGGCGGGTGTCGCGGAGGAGGCGAGGGAGTTAAAATAAAGAGAAGCGCAATTGAATTTTTAATATTTCATGAAGAGGGACGCGAGCGGCGCGGGGCCCGAAGCAGTTTTAATGGGGTTACGACGCGGAGTCGATGCTGCGCTCTAGCCACTGCCTCCAGCCGCCGATTTCATACACGTGCCGAGTCAATCATTCGAGGATCGCTTTTATGCTACCAACATTAACTGATCTCTCTCATACGAAAACATGCTTGAATTGTATGAAACTCCTCTCGGTTCTTCTACAATATAATTATAACTACATATAAACAGTGTACGTTCTCATTAACCCCATGGCACTTTTTTTATTTGCCAAAAATAAAACCCCAACCTCTAATTAAAAATCTCGCAGTCCGAAACAAATAGAGCACAAATCAGAACCGAAAAGACATAGACTAAAGACTTTTTGTTAACTTGCCAACCTGGCGACGGATCGACAAGAGGCGATGAACTATAATATTGTCACTTTAATTTTGATATAAATACTTTATATATGTGATAAAACAAATAAATATATTTCGTTGCAATATTGTGGTGGTGCAAAAGCAGTGGTAGCCTAGTGGTTAAGAATTCAGCCTCTCATTCCGGGGGTCCTGGGTTCAAATCCATGGC
>DWME01004759.1:0-15867 GCA_018244795.1 Parelbella ahira ahira | reverse complement strand
ACTAGCTTCATAATTTTATGAAGCGATACGTTAGTGTATAATATCAAAGGCTTATTTTAAAGGGTGTACCGTTTATCTACATATATTTGGGCGGCTGAAGGACTAATTTTGCAATAAATTGCTCCGACAAAGGACTTTCAATTTAGTCCTCAATAAGTAACAAAATCTACTTATAAAATGCGGAGAAAATTTAATCTAATGATATAGTTCGAAGTAGTATTCTATCGTTAGAAATTTACATAGTGGATGGGTTTATATCAGAATGTATTCTAGCTTTTAATAAAATTTTGAAATCCACCAGTTGTCATAAAAAAACGCAGATACTTTATTTAAAGTTTAAATTGAGTAACGAAGGTATAATAGTAAATGGAAATGAAATACTATTAACTTAGTCGGTAACAAAATAAATTCTGTTTCGAAGACTTTCTTGAAATCTTATTATCAAAAGGAGTACCTACTCTGTATAACTTGAGTACATTTAAATGACGATGTCTGAAAGCACATCAAGTTCGTCAAGATTACTTTGCATAATAATAAAGAAGCGGAAAACCGTAGTTCCAAAGCTGTAAGAATATAATGAGTTAATGAAAAATGTATTTGATGCTATTTTGGATGATACGAGGGTTGTTCCAGCCAAGAATCGTTATATTGTTAATGGGGTAGCCGATGTTACCGCCGCTGTGACTGCGTCATAATAGAGAGCTCTATGGAGAGAGAGCAATGGCTTACAAAGCCTTTGTTAACATCGAATATTTCTCTGATATCAAATAATAAAAGACACTTTATCGAATAAGAAACTGATTCCTGGGTTACTACATAAAACGTAGGACAATTTCCTCTGTACTTTGTCCGCGGGATTACGACAGAGCTAATCCAGTTTCGAAGTTATGTCTCGTATCGGCCTATTGTGTGATGTCTTATTATGATTTGATATATAAATGTTATTTCATAATTAAATATGGGATATTAAATATAAAAGATATAAAATAAACAATCAAATAGTGGAACTTCGTGACGGCGTCTATTATTTTCGATGCCTTCAAATTGTTTAAGAGGTGAGTGAATAGGCACTTTCTAGACAGGCACAACTACATTTTAGGCTACTTGTCGCTTAGCGTCAGGTTGGATTGTAGTCAACCATGTGAGCTATTAAAAATGTATTATACATTCTCTACAGCTACCATATGTAAGTAACGAATGTCGAACGAATATAATATTCGCCCTTTGATTGGCCCAATTGATCCAACACTCGCATTTTAAATACTCAATTAAAATAACTATAATATTTATTTAGCGTACACTTTTCTATATAGCATATATAAATTAATATCTGACATAATATTTAATTTGAATGCTACATTAAATCAGAAACAAGAGATATTAACATCCCATAAAATCACAAAATTGGTACCGATGTAGGTACATACATTAAAATGTCAGTTTCCTAAATATTTTTTAATATTCTACCAACATTACTCACTGACATGTTTATGTTCTTGCTATGAATTATTTCGAGTGCCTTACACTGTACAGGAACGTATTTTATTCATTTAAACTGCAGATAATTCAATATTGCTTCCTAACCTTTCAAATAAACAAAGAATATATCATTCCATTGTTTATTCGGTACAGGATTGTGTACTCCATCTTGTATATTGTAAGCGAATTACCCTTATTTATGAGACAGTTTGTTTAATATTATAGTTCCTACACAAAATATAAATGCTTTATTTAGAATTAAGAGTTGTCTATATTGACGTATGAATTTGCATGTTTTCTTTGATGACTTTTTGTTTAAATTTTTTTACCTGATATCATAAATCATATTTAAGACTGCCACTTGATACTTAATATAAAACAGACTTAATTTTATACAGAAAAGCAAGATTAACTTAACCGAGATAAAATGAAAATTTTAAATCCACAGATGCCGGATATTGCTATCACTACAGACTTATAGATAAGATCCTTCTATACAAAAAATCTAATTTCGAACATAAAATTTCAATATAAACGAAATACAAGGAACGATAAAATAGAAGGTCATTTGAAAATAGAATAATGTGTTAATTAGGTGCTGTCATCGTAATTTACTCACCCTGGCTCTCGTTGAAGAACCCCAACACCATGATGACGATGACGAGTAGACCAATCTTGAGCCGGTAGCTGAGCACTCCCACTCCTCGCATCTCTGCACACCACATCACCAGCTGGGACATGCTAGCCTTGTCGAAACCATTCCTTGAACTTTATGTGCCGCGTGGTGAGAGTAGATTGATGCATTGTCTGTAATAGAATGAAACTCTTGTTAGTACTCGTTATGGAAACATTTATTATTAGGAGTCTTGGGCGGACACAGGTAGGACGATTTGAACCAAGTTAAGAAACTGTAACTAGTTGAGCGTTAGCTACAGTATCAAAAAACATTAACCATCCCCGGGGCTAACGTCAACACAAAGGCCCCGATAGGCAACGCGATAAAATATTCCCGTGGACTTCTGTGTCACAGATACTAAAGTATTCTAACACTGCTTTTAACAACAAAACCGTAACTGTTTCTCGACAAAACTGCGTTCATATTTATTACTAGATACAAGTTAGTAGCTATCGGTTTCGTATGCAATTTACTGTCTCCTGCAAATAAATACCAGAACATCATACTTCGTACATCGTACATTTAGCGATCAGCAAGTTCAAGTCGATTTTTAAATGTAATATTAAATCTGATTTTTCCACGGTAACTGTACAAATTGCTTAAGATTTAAAATAATAATCTGGATAAAAGAGACTTTGTGATTTTATGTTATTAAAAAAAATAAGAAATCCCAACAATTTATCCCCAATTAGGGTATTGAAGCTTGATTCAATAGCTCTTAAGACAATTGAAGTGAAGTCCCTCTAAATAATGATATGTCATAGAAGTAGATGTTCTTACACTAAATAATTAATTTGAAACCTGTATTTTTTAAGCTACATCTTGGTAAAACTCATACACGGACATCTGACTCCAAATTGGGCAGAATATGTACTTCGGTATTCAGTCAACTTACAGATGTTCATGTACAATTATCGAGAATATAAGACAATCACAGAACAAATCCTCGTGCTCATTACACATATACATAATATGTATTATTTCTGGGTGGGCATCGAACCCATCACGTCAATCACGGTCAATGAACATTGGACCAACATGTCAGTCAAATATAGTATTTAATGAGATGTTAAATGTAATTATACCTTTCTTAGGTTTATACAGGTATATGTAGTATAAGTTTAGGATATATTGTTTTCTAGTCTTGCTTTCAATTTCAATTCATAGTCAGGTTTAATTTATTCTTCGCTTGTTACCCGATCTCTGATGAAATTTCGATCGGTAGACGGAAATTTACTTCAGAATACATCCATTCGTTTCTTCTCGTTTCATTTTGGAACCGCTTGCTCCATTTAGATTTTCAGAGCATTCTCCATATTTACATTTGTTTCCGCTTTCTTGATATGTACGCTTCTAAAAGGGATATGCATTCGCAAAGGAATATTTTATTAAAGAGATGCCTTTTAATTTAATTTCTCTCAATTCTTTCCTTTGAAGTTTATTCTTATGAAGTAGGCATATCGATTCGCATGATATTTCTTATTTCTACCGTTGAAGAATAATAACTTAGAATAACATTTGACCTATATTACAAAATTATTATTATTAAAACTCTAATCATATAAACGTTTTTATAACATAAATTTTAATTGGATTCTTTGAATATCACATTTAATAATATAAAGAGGAAAGAAGTAATTTAGTTAAAGAATCAAGAATACGTATAGAGTTGACACAAAACGGTCCCAGCGATACACCTACTTCTGTAACATCTCTATTATTAAAACAATTTGTATTTCATTCAGAAGGTATGACCGCCGATTTCATGTGTATATTTTATAGGCGTCCATCTCAGTCCTTTGTAAAGGTAATACTTTCATGATCAACTTCGAATAGAATAGATACGATCTAACATTATATTTAATAATTATGAAGAGAATAGTTTTAATTCTAAGGGCCTACTCACGTAGTTGGCAGGCAACATGTCGATGTGGCGTACTGAATTTGCTTTTATTATCACTAAACCTTCATTCAGGAACTAACTTCAATCGCTTCAAAGTATCCTTACGTAACTAGTATATCTATGCACACGGCAAAAATAATAATAAAGATAAGTAAGTTATTAATAAAACTATACCAAGGCGTAAAGTCGAGATGTATGTTTATACGTTTCGTTACGAAAGCTTCGATTGAAAAGCTTCCAGGCGCCATGCATCAAACCATGTTTTTTGTTCGCCCGACCAACCGTGTCCGCAACAAAGGAGAAATTTTCCCTCGGAAGACATTAAAACTTGCACGTTAGCAACTCTTGGGTGATTCTAAAAGACGTTTTAATGGCCACAGGCAAGTTCGCTAACTTTCTTTGTAAGCGGTAAGCCCGCTAATTGAGAAGTTTTTGTGGATAAGCAGAGGAGTGTAAAAATGTTGATTCGGAATTCAAACGTGGATCGTAAAGGGAAATTAGACATTTCGGTTCATTTCGTTTGCGTAGGACTAAGGGTTTTAGAGACGATAATTAAGTCAGTAAGCATGGATCAAAGCGGTTTACATCAATTAATTAGCATTGGAAGACGATTGTTGAAAGTGTTTTAGCAAAATACAATTCTATATTCGAATATATATGTAGTTCAAATATCCTACATTATATATACGAGTATAATAAAGTATTCATTCAGGTAAGGAGTTTGTTTTTTTGTGAAGACTTTGCTGAGATCAAGATTGCCGAAGTTTTAATAAAGATCGATCCGAGCATTGAATTCGGAGGTCATTGCGTAACTTTTAGGAAACTTAACGTATTTGATAACGTACTTAAAGTCTTAAAAGACGGCACGAACATAATAGCTCTTCCGGTACATAAAACCTCAGACCAGCTTTGTACGTGATGCAGAACTTTGTAACTTCTGGTGCTGAGTGTATTCTAAAGAGGAAACATGAATGTTTCAGACAAGATATAAAACTTAAAATAGGAGATAGATTAAGAAATAACTTCCTGGAACCGTGAATACTGGTTATAGCGATCATCGAAATAAAAAGCCAAGAAATTTCACTGCCAAATGATAACCGATGGTAATGAAAATCCACCTAAGGTTACATCATCAACTGGAGTCATCATATTTGTATATCTATTTTATTTAACCTTTTCATTTACTTAAAGCTAGTTTACAAATGGCAGAAATAATGCCTAATGACATTCTCTACCAGTCAACTCTGGCTGATGTATAAATCCACATAAAATACGTGGTAGGCACAGCAAGTCTGTGGAAACATGTACACTATTTAAAAATCGTAGCACGGGAGCTAAACGGTACAAACTCGTGCTTACGCTAACGGGCTGTGAAAGAAATACTTTCGTAAACTTCGAACAAGTAGAATAAAAAGTTCTCTCTTTGTTTTTATGAGTACAATCATTTCAGAAGAAATGGCGCGATTAAAACTTTGCTCCGAACGCCGGTATATCAACTTGTTTTTATTTCCCTACCCACAATCTGACTCGTGTTATTTCCAGTTTATGCTTGTTTAATTCCCGGATGATTTATCCAATTGAATTTGAGTTTGTATTAAACTTTATTTCGGTGCATGGATAATTTACATGATTATAATTGACAGGGGAGTCAGAAGTCTTCGAAACAGGCGCGCATGTATAAATATGCCGATGAAAGTATAAGAAGTACGGCAGGTTTGTGAGGACAAAGAAATTTGCACTACGTGCTCTCTGCTAACTTCCTACGGAACCTGGCGTGAAGATGTAACAATAATCACAATAATTCTTGTTATAGTTAACAGTAACGAAAGAGAAATACAAATCATTTTTAGAAAGCTTGTCGTAACTATGTACGCAAATAATGTTCGTTTTATATAACGCACATGAATAATTTCAAGGTTGCGAAAAAGTAAGATGTCTGAGGCTATCAGATTACAGTTAGTTTCCCGTAACATATTCCCGTCAGCGACGTGTGACGGCTGTAGTCGATTTCGGAACAGCGTGGTATGCCATATCTTATATTTTTTGTACACTTTGCGTTTTAACGATACACTTCTCGTTATTGAGGAAAATTGAAAAATGATGCAATGTTTACACGTAATTTTTTCCTACTTAGTTGTACCGATTTTTTCTCGTTTATGTGAATGTTTACGACGAATAAATTTATGTATGAACTTCTCTTATGTTATTCACATGTATGATGACCTTCGTATATAATGTCATAAGTTGACTGTGCTCATGACTTTTCAGAACGTATTACAATAAACCAATCAAAGGAAGTACGATATGCAGACAATCTGCTGTAGTCGTTTGATTACTATCAAAACTTATCAGAATCTTCCCAAATTCCAGGGAAAAGATATTTCTACGAAATGGAATATGATATTAGGGGAATTATTTTGTAGCTGACATGTCATGTTTAAGCTAATATATCAATGACAAGCGAATGTATTAGCAATAAATAGATGGAAAACTTTCTTTTAAAAATATCAGCACATATTCAGTTTTTCATGGTTTGTACGTTATATACTAATCTCTAAATAAACAATGGAATAATACAAGTAATACTTTCTCCCGACTTTACTCAGTACCCCGTGAGGGTAGGATAGTTTCAACACCCATGCATCACAATCCATCTATTTCAGCACCCATTTTGGTTTTACTTCCACTCTTTGGTTCTTCGTCTACTTTGGGTAGTGTGAGAATTGTTTTAACTAAACTTTATACGTATTTATGTTTAAGAGATAAACAGATATCCTGGTAATATTTACGTTATTTTGTTATAAATTTTACTATAATACTTATTTTAGAGAGTTTAATTATATATATGTAGTTTTCACTAACGTCGTGTATATTCTAAAATATTATAACTTGTGTTATAACGATTTGTCTATTTATTTCGCGATTTAATGTAGTAATTTTTTAAAATGAAAAATTACTCAATTACTTCAATTTTGATGTACCGTTTTCCGATTTCTCTGCAAAATATACCACGGTGGGTATTTGGAACTTAAAGATGTTATGATTAAAAGTAAGTTAAGTATGAATACAAAATTATATTTAAGAATAACTGTAGATACATATTATATGCTTTTATATGTATATTAACGTAATATCACGCCTGTGATCCCCGAAGAGTTAGGCAGAGGAGTGTAGTACACTCCCACGTTTCACTAGTTACGTTTACGTCCCATGGATTAGGTGATAAGCCTATTGCTATACACCGGGCACAGATCGAGACGCTGAGTCACTACTAGAAAACCTAAATTAGTACAATCCAATGGTACCCTACACGGAATTAGAACCCAGGACCTCCTGATCGGCAGTCGGGCTTGCAACAACTCGACGAACGAGGCAGTCAATATACATACAGATGTAAATTAATATTCATAAAATATCCGATTGAATAAATAAGTGAAAATGTACAGAAAGCGTTTCGTACTCTGTGTGAACACAATTCCCTAATTTGCGTACGTCAATAACAAGCTCCATACATCTCCATCAATCCACGTTAGTTCTCGCCTCGTGTTATTTACGTTCATTTAGTTCACGGTTACATTGAAATAGTACAGTATTCACCTGGATTTTAGATATGTTCGCTTTCATTTAACATCAAAGTTAAATCAGAGGATTTCAGAATAAAGTCGAATTATATTATGTTTATATTTTCACAATTACAAGATTACGAGCAGCTTTAAAATATTACTGATAGTGTACTGATTAAGAATTATTCTGCCTCAGATATTAGGGCTTGTAGTTCGAATCCTTGGCACTTAGCTTTGAATAATAAAACCTAAAATTAAATTCCCCATCATGTTTTTAAGGCGTGTAAAGTCTTCGAAGTAACACTTGTTCAGCGTGGTAGACTCAGCCTTCTCACTCAAATGACAGGTTCGTGTAATATTCTTCAAAAACGAATAGGAAGATAAGGACTGTGTTCCGTATTGGCGCAAATCCTCAATTAGGAACACAGGATACAATATATTGTTTCTTATTTCAAATTCAAATTTAAATGTAATTTATTAAAAATTGGTTCAATAGAACAATTTTTGTACGTCAAAATGAAACTACCACCGCTTCGGAAGATACCTCACTATGGAGAAGAAGCGGCGAAAGAAACTCCATATGAAAATTTCATCCATTAATATACTTAAATTAATTTCAACGTAACTACATGTTATTAGTAGAACTCGATCCATGGTTGTTGTCCATGGGATACAAACATATGGCTTGTTTTAATTGGTTATACGTAATGTCTGACTCATAAGAAATTCTGATACTAAAGGTCATGTATTCAAAGCAAGTTCTGTATGAATACCATTGATATATATTATATAATTTGATCGTCTGTCTAATATTCCTAATTACTGATTTAAAATTAAGAGCATCTAACACAAGAAAGATTAATGTAATACTTAGAAACTCTAAATTCGAAAAAATTTAACAGCAGCAGACCCGGGACTTTAACCCAGGACCTTTCGATCGGCAGTCGCGTTTGCAACCACTCGACCAACGTAGCAGTCTAAATTGTTCATTTATTTTTATGCTTTTACATGCAAATATACATTGTTAAAGTCTATAAAAAGATCGTAGGTCGCCATCCCACCAGATGGTCTGACGACCTGAAGAAAACAGCGGGATGCTAATGGAATCGGAAGGCCCAGGACCGGAAGGAGTGGCGCCAATTAGCGAAGACCTATGTTAAACAGTGGACATTCAAAGGCTGTGGATGATGATGATGAGTCGACAGAAGTTTTCTAATACTATTCCAAGGAATATACTAAGTATATCAGCTCCTTAAAACGTACGCAAACGTTTCTACACCAGTTCTAATAGCACACCGCAGGCGTACACATAAATCGTATGCATAATTCATAGCTCTATCGTATCTTGTAAATATTATGCGTGGACACATCCATATACTGGTTCATAGATAGGGTGTGGTGTTCCAGAAACTATATGTGGCTGAGTATAAGTTATTACCCGGTCAGCCAGATATTGTCACTATTGTTAAACGTAACAACACGCCTGTAATCCGCCAAGGAGTAGGCAGAACACTATAGTAGACTCCCACGTTTCATCAGTTACGTTTAAGTTTCATTATGGAATAGGTAGTGACCCTATTGCTGAACACCGGGCAGAGATCCAACCTCCGGTCCACTAATGTATATTTCTACTAGAAAATCTCATAATACCCTAATCGGGATTCTAACCCAGGGCCTCTTGATCGGCAAACATTTAATATATTAAACATTAAATATATTTAACATTATATAATACTTATTATTATGTATTAATATGTAGATGAACGGTTTTACCGGTTTAACAGTATAATGAAAAGCAAACGCAATTTACGCACATTTCTATATATGTACAAGTATCAAAAAAATATCTGCGATCGAAACAGAAAACGAAGAAAAGGGTCGTAGCGTGTTTGCAAGCGATTTATCGCTAAAGCGATAAAGGCTACCAAGACTCTAATGCATGCATATATATTGTATAAATCATTCATTGGTCCATCGAATCTTGTAAATGTAATGCGATGCCACATCCAAAAGGTTATCCGAGGGTCCTTTATGCGCTGTCCATCACTCGCCGGGAAATATATTTTCTCCCTTTTGTGTGATACATCATGAATAAATTCTACAGACTGAGCCACAGCCCTTCATGATAACGCTTGCCGTATAGCGAAGTGTGGGGTCGTTGCGCACTGTAGCTTTGTAACGAATTATATACCTGCTATCAACAATTACACAATCCTTGTTCGTGGTTAGCTTAATTCGCTAAAACACAGATTCCATCTCTCTAATAAAAGTATTTTCTATGGGAAATTACAATAGTATTTAATTTAACCAACTTAATAAATGGTATTCCGAGAGTGTAAACATTTAACTTGTTTTAATAGCAAATAACCAATCTCATAATATGTTGCGTATTTCATATGACGCCTCATGACATGTGTCTCTTCGGAAATTGGAGCAGCACAGTGCGTGCCGTCCCTATTATTTCCCATAACCCAATATATCGGAGACGTAAGCGCGGTACTAAAGTATGTATTGTGTTTGTGAAAGAAATGAATACCGTGAGCTTGGTGCCGCGTTGATTGACTATTGTTTGTTCTGCGAACGTGCAAATCCCGCCTTTATATTGTTCCTCAGTATTAAGCAACCCCAGCCTACATTATTACAGTAATTATTTTGATCTTGTCTCTCACACTTTCTTTGTACGGGCAAAGTTTAATCATTTCGGCAAATAAATTCAGTGTTTATCAGTGTGTTATTTAGTACCTAACATTTTTATACCTATCTAATGAGTTGTTCGCTAATGATGTTAATAATGATAAATTATGTAGGTATACATTTCGTATCACTAAGTTACATAATATTATTATTTACATTAATTTCGCACTCGTGTAACGAACATCTTCGGATCTTAGATATAGGGTGTTCATTTTTAAATAGACGTTGAAAAATTACTAAGCATCGAATGATTGATGGGGTGTTCCTCGTTTAAAAAACGATTCGGATGCTTAATTTTTCTGTCGTTAGACGTCCGTTCGGCTGACGTGATGGATCGTGGTAAGAAAATGGAGTTCAGTGTTACTGAAAACTCGCACGCCTACGCGGCCCCAGCGAGTACACAAACTAGCCTTTCAGTTTTATTTATAGTCACCCATTTTTTAAATAGAGATAGTATCGCCTATATGGCTAATAAATATTTTTGCACTTCTAGGACAAACCGCTAATCTGTAGAAGTTTTCATACATCATAATTACATTTCATGTACATGGGGGTATGCAGAGAGTAAAGATTAGTGGCGACTATGACCCTGACGCAGTATATTTCTCATTTTCTACTTTCATCGCAGTCATGTAACATGCATGTCTGTTAAAAATACTTATCTAGACTTCCTTTACCATATTATGCGCTTAAACATTCAAATAAATGACCTAGTGAATCAAAGGAGACACTCAACTGACGTATCTAGTCGCCGTTTGTCCCAGCGAATCAGTCACGAACGACAAAGCGCAGAAAATATAAGCGGAATAAAGGCTGGAACATCTATTCTAAATTTAAAATTTATACCATACGACTTTTCATAGACCTAATAAAGTAGATAGTATAATAAAAAAACCTAGTCTACTTACTAGCAGTTGGCCACATTGGCGGCTTCTGGCTTAAGAAAACATTCCGTGAGAAGACACGTGTCCAACTGCAGAACGGTAAGTGTTGATGACGATGTTTAAAAGAAATTGAAATTGCACTTTTGCTACCGACTATTAATACTTGTAACGTCAGATACCAATTAAAGAAAATATTCTCAAACTGAACATAAAATTTTTATATGTAGATACCTATATGTTTTTGTTACATTTTCTTAATTATCTATTTTTCGAAAGGCAAGGTTGACATTTATGGTCCCTGAATATGTGAAACCTCGTTGAGGTTATAAAGGTAACAAACACTGAGTATATGAATATTAAATAAATAAAATAATAGTATATTAAACAGTACTTAAATATGTCCGTATCTATATCATTATTTGTCCAATACACTATTGAAATAGAATAAAATATTTAGAAAAGAAAATCCCAAGACACGACATATCGTAATCGTATGAAGCGAATGTTCACTTTAAAACGGCTTATTCAAAGTCTTACATAAATTTTGTTAACGTGCCTATTCACTTTACTCTCGATTTACCAAGAGAAGTTTAAAACTTTATGTGCTCTTTCGTTATTACAACAATAACCTGATTCTGTCGAAATCGTTCCTCGGGTGATATAAGGTGTTTTGAATTCGGTTTTTGAATAGAAATAAGTACGATTTCAAATGAAATCGACATTATTATTTTCTTTCAGTCCGTATATATTAATTTGCAATGCCTTGGACAATATTGTTTCCATGTATCATTCGCTTCTAAATAAAAGAATACATTTTATCTCGACCCTTTTCTTATTTCACTGCTGGAACACGGGTCCCCCCTCAGAATGAGAGGGTTAAGGCCATAGTCTGCCACGTTGGCTAAGTGCGGGTTGGTAGACTTCACATGTCTTAGACATTAATTTTTTTGAAAACTGTAAAGCTGTGCAGGTTTACTATTGATGTTTTACTGCACCGCTCTAGCAAAAGATATTTATTTTAAAACGCACATTTTTGTAAAGAAATACGCGCGGTTCATTTGAACCTAGTAAAGTAAAAAGTTGAATTCTAAACCTAGTCTGGCTGTCACTAAACGCGGCGTGCTCTTGTCAAATATAAGAAACAAGAACAGGTTTAATTTGCATCAAACTGTAGAAAAATAAACGAGTTGATGAACGTGATGATTGTAGTAATGATGATGATAATTGTGTTGATAATGACGATGACAATGATGAAGACAATGATGATTATAATAATGATAATAATAATGATAATAAAGATGATTATCTTGATGATGATAATGGTTGTAATAACGATGATAAAATAAACCATTTCGGTTACCGAACGGTGTTGTATTTAACAGAACCTTAATGACTTTTCAATTACAGTCACTACCATTTTGAATTAACTAAAATGTAAACACATACATACGGTTTAATTTTAATGGAATACAAGTTGCGTTGTTTCGACGGAGCTTAAAATGTTGCATCAGCTTTAATGGAGATTTAATACGCAATGTATGAATAGTTTTACTCTACATTTTCGTTATATCACTCTAATAGTATCATTGACCTTACAAAATAATATTAACATGACATTAGTTATCAATGTTTACTACCAATGTTTGTTAACAATATTAGTTATTAATTTTTTATAGCATAGAACGAGATTTAACATAATATTCGGAAAAAACCACCATCACGATGAGACCAAGACAAAAATAGTTATACGTACTGTTTTTCGGAATAGGAAAAACTTATTATTTTCAAGGTAAATTTTGCCCGTACATGCTTATATTGTCAGTTATACTACGTGACCTCGGCTATGAGGGATTTGAAACAACAATTGACAACCTACAGTATAACAAAATACCTACCCTATTTGTGTAGAGATATGACACTGACCTTTAGGACAAAGTGTAAATAACCAAAGTATATGTTTAAATTTATCCTTGCAAGTGAAGAAGTACAATGCATATCCGAGACACCGCAGATATAGGTCAGGAGTAAGGAACATAGTGACTGAACATTTTACACTTTTAAAACCATTCATTTTTCATAGCTATGGTGACATAAAAAGAAAAAAGTCAAAATATGTCCTCGCCCGGTTTTGCGCAAATTCCTTCAATAAAACATACCCGGTTAGGGGCGACTATTAGCATATTCGTTTATTTATTCATATTTGGATACATTCCAAATAGTGTTGGGGCGGCAGTGGGTTCTCGCTGCGGTTTATGGTGTACGTTGGATTTTTACACTATGTGAAAAATATTGAAATGAAGCTTGAGAATTTTATATTCTCAGCGACCAGTAAAGGTTTAAAGATATGTATTTATTGATTTCAAAGATGTGCCGTTACAGCGATTATCATTTTTTTATTCAATATAATATGAACTTAGTTATATGAATCGGGGTTAAGATACAATGGCAATGAAATATATATATAGATAAATGTTAATTAGGCAAATCGGATCATAAACTTATAAGCCATAATTCAGCGTTAGCAGTACAAACATAAAATATTGCACATACTTATTAAGTTTAGTATATAGGGAAAACTATGATTTAAAATATGATGATAAGTATTTAACTATAAAGTAGTCTCCGCCGTGACCTGGCAGCAATTGGCGGGAGCTCATGAAGAAGGACCTCGTATAGGTTCGAAACTAGTCAGCGACCATCCCGATAACACAAGAGTTACACAGGTAGATATTATAATCCAGTGATTTACGAGTAATACCGAGTAAAATATTTTTAGATCTCCAAAAAAGGTCTACGCAGGTAATAAATACTGAAGATTATCGTTAAATGGTGCGTGATAATAGAAACGATACTTCACAAGAAAATACTATTTTACATATTACGTACTGAATCTGACTTAGAATCATTGTTGGAGTTATACTGAATCCCACACAGTTGCGATCGAAGGAACTTTTTATTGAAATATAATATACGGAATCAAAAAACATTACCCATCTATAAATAACTGCGGTACTCAATATGTGTCTTAATATAATACAATACTCATATACAGTCGTGAATTCGTAAGTGAAAGATTTATTTGTTTATATAGGAAGAGAGGCTGTGCTCGAACTTGCAAAGAAGCTTATCTAGTCTCCTGGGAATGAAGTTCTCGCAAGTGACGAATATAACAAAAGGAAAGCTCTTAAGATTTAGACGCACGTAAGAGCGGTTTAGACACGTGCGCCAGGAAATATTGTCAGGGTTCCGCAAGATATAAACCGTTCATATGAATAAAACGCTTATAGATTTAACATTTTTACTTTACGGTTTGTTCATTATTTTAATATTATCAAATCTAATATAGAATTGATAACGATGAAGGAAAACATCGGGAGAAAATCTGCACACTGTGGAGTTTACAAAGAAAAAACTGTTAAGGCGTGTGAATTCCGTCAACCCGCACTTGGCCAACGTGGCAGGCAATGATCTTAATCTTCTCAATCTAAGAGGAGACCTGTATTCCAACAGTGGAATATTAAAGAGGTCGAAAAATCTATCTAAAACAGTATCTACAAAGTAGTATAAACGTATTATTATAAGAAATAGTATATTGGCACTTCTTAATTTTTTTTTTCATCTTTAACGATGTTTTCACTTTCTCCTCAAGATAACGTAAATAAATGTTTGAGTAAATGTCAAAGGAGAAAACTCAATTTATCTTTGGACAACTGTTGGTAATGTTTCTCAAAAAAAACTTTATATTTTAGTGAACGGACGTATATTATATAGATCGAATTATGTAGTAACATTATTATATTCATTTCAATTACACTGTATTTGAAACTGAAGATCTGTAAACGCTATTCTTCTGTTCTGTCTTTAGACGCTTTTAACATTAAATTAATTAAAGTATAGAAGGAATTTATAAATCCGTCGTAAATTAAAGATTTTAGAAGTAGTATCCCTAAAATGTAACCCATATTGAAAAATGACCTGCAGCGGTATTTTATTATACATGAACTGTTTGAGTTTAATTTAAGAAAAGTTTTCCATAACACTGACTAGATGGCGCTGTTATTTTCTAAATCACGCGAATGGCAACTTAATAGGATAACTTCTGACCAACACCGCTTTTAATTGATATGCCTACATGCTTGTATCCATTAAATAATCGATTGCACATTTTATGACACTAACAGGCAATTTTATTTCTCAGGGCTTTCTTTGGGACTGCGCAATAATATAACTAAACAAATTATATTTGTTAGACACTAACTCTTTGACACTAACAATAAGTAATAATGACACGACAAAACAAGTCTTTATGGTTTAGTTCGTTAAAACAAATAATTTTACGGCAAAAATAATAGTAAATAGATTGCAAATATCACCACATTGTTTTGTGACTAGCTATTAATTAACACTAACCTAAATCATTCACAGCGCGAACCCACTAAAACCGATAAGCTTTTAGTTTTATGCGGGACGTGGTGCTCGCTTAGTTAACAATCCGTCCGATATCAGTATTGTCAAAATTCAAATGAAAAATTGTTTATTTTTACATCTAAGACTATCTGATTATATGTATACTAATATATAAAGCTGAAGAGTTTGTTTGTTTGAACGCGCTAATCTCAGGAACTACTGGTTCGAATTTAAAAATTCTTTTTGTATTGAATAGACCAT
>DWME01004758.1:0-15867 GCA_018244795.1 Parelbella ahira ahira | reverse complement strand
AGGTGCGCGCCATGGATTTGAACCCAGGACCCCCGGAGTGAGAGGCTGAATTCTTAACCACTAGGCTATCACTGCTCTTTTTACATAATAACCTGTAAATACGTTGTAAATTATTGCAGTGCCTTATTTACAGATACCGTTTTAAAATAAAATAATATATAAGAGAAACATTTCTTAGAGTGCTCGATTTTCAATTTGATTTATTAAAAACGGTATCAATGCCACAATCTTCAACATCATTAACTATTTATTGTTTTAATGTTGCATAAGAAACCTTATTATCACAGTTCGTAATAGTCTTATAAAGGAAAAAATAACTCTCTCTGTGTCTACAAATTTTTCACAGTGCAATTGCTGTCATTTTAAAATTTTAAGACGATTAGGTTATTTATTACATCAAAAGTTTATATATATGATTTATTTAGATTTTGGTGTCGTGAAAGATTCCGCGAACAACTTCCTACCTAAGTTTTTTAGACTTAAGTAATTATGCAACTATTTCAAGATTATTTGCATATAAATTATAGTATTCATTGTAATTAAGGTCTCTGTTTTAAAGGGAATTAGGCGACAATTTAAAGAAATGTGAAGACAATGAGATGTTTACTAATAATAAGAAGAGAAAAGATAGGTACATACTTCTATAGTAAAACCAAAACAGATCTTTAGACTTTTAAATAAAATAGATTTTAAATATAGAATAGATTTTAAAATGTAGTCAACATTTTAAAATCTGTTCCGTCTTATAATTGTTGTCAATGAAATTGCTCCAAATATATTAAAACGCTCCTCACTCTCAGACATAGACATTAATTTCTTGCTGACTGCTATAAATAACTTTATTTTATAGTTGTACGTAAATAGGACGATTAGAAGAAAATATCGAACATTGCAAACGTAAACAAAACGCGAATAAACGGGAAGACGCACGTACATACATACATGTGGATGTACATACATATATACATACATACAGTTATCTGCGTGTCTATTTGTGCCACTAATCGAGCTCTCGAATATTTTAAAAGCTATGTAATCGTTGTGATTCCATTAATTTATAGGATAACTCTAAATATTAGATATGACTGTTTCAATCATCAGATTTGTAAATCTATTAAAAGATACGTACATAGGTACATTATTAATTTAAAATATATTGTATAAAAACTGGCGTCCTTTTATTATGGGACGTTGTATGTCTGCATTTGTTTCTTTGCTATATCGAAATACAGATACGGGTAGCAACACGACGAAGGTGCTAACTCTCCTGTTTTATCTTATCACATTATCGGCGTGTTCTTTCGTGTTATTGTGTTTGATTTGATATGTACCTAATAATCTTTATATCTCATACATAATTCTGTCAATACTTAGGTGTTCAATCATAGTTAAGACTGACTAGCCAGATTGAAAGAATCAGGAGATAATAATGGAATTGATATGATTTCGTGGAAAATTGACGCGTGGCTTCTAAGCATCTGGCACTTATTACTATAAGAATAAAGTGCGTTTTAAGTTTAAAAGTCACTTGCTGATTGCGAAGATAAACATCGTGAGGCAACTTGCACACCTTAGAATTAAAAAAAAAATCTAAAGTGTGTGAATTCTGCCAATCCGCACTTGGCCAGCGTGGCATACTATGGCGATAGCCCTCTCAATATGAGAGGAGACTCGTATTCCAACAGTGGAACGATAAATGGATCGATTGTCGCTATAAGAAAGTTAACACTCATAACCCTTTTATTTGGCATTTTAAATGTTGGTTTTGGAAAAGTTGGAGAAGAGTGAAGATATTTAAAAATATACCCGCAATCGCTTGGGCGGATTTCAGGGCGGATTTGAATTCTAGTTCATGTTAGGGCAACCCCTGTAATTTAAAATTAACGAAACCAACGCATGAATCTCAATCTACTTAAAGACAAACAAAATTATATGGAAGTGTAAACAGTAGGCTATACTAACATTTACTATCGAAGTAGGTACCCAACTTAACTATAGCGGAGAGTAATGGTCCCATTTCCAAGAGATCTTGGGACGTGATCGAGTAGACTTCGTGGCGGATTAACTCCTCTTATAGATTATTTTTGTGGGTCACGTAGGTTTTCTCTCACCAAATGGGTCTACTATATTTACAAATACCTATTATTATTGCGATGATAATTATATTAACTGTTTAATTATGTTATAGGATCAGTTCGAGATGACGTGTTTGAGCCTTAGTTGTAATTGTAGATTTAAAATGATTTTTTTTTATTAGAAATATTTTTTTCAATATTTGGGTAACTTTTTTAAAAATAAATATGTCACGAACATTTATCATTTTATAATATAAAATAAGATTGACCGGATTGATTGGGAACCGAAGTTCCCTACATTTTATACGAAATATAAGTATGCCAAAAAAAATTTGTTTATACATATTAATCTTACCTTAAATTTGAAAAACAGCTCAATCAGCTAGCAACACCGATGACAATCCAGCACAAAGTAAACAATACACTTAGACACAAAGGACGGAATACTAGAAACCGCAAACTGCTAATATCTCTCAGTTGTTTATTATGACCACGAAAGAAATCAAGTTTTGAGCAATTTTCACTTTCATCTACCGCACTCGCGAAAGTTTAATTTCATATGATATTTCAGTGATTACCTTTTTCTCTTATTACACGCGCATGGGTTTGAAACATTTTATTCCGTGGAGCGAATGGTGAACGCTGGCCCCCGTGGCATCGCGATTTCGACTGGCTAAAATTAACACCGTTGATTGGAGCGGTCGGATGCAGCGAAGAAAACTGTCTAGGGCTGGCAATTTATCAACAATGAAAATATTTTATTAAATAAATTTTTTTTTTTTTATTCAACCTACCATTGCATACGTTAATAAGATTAACAAAATCGATTTTTTTATCATATTATCGTATATTGATAAACAAGCACATATACGAGTCGTTGCACTGTTAAAAATACATTAAGAAAAATTATTAACGTCTTGTATTAAGATCGTTTACACATATTATTAGGCTTTATAATATTGCAACATCATAGCTCTAACAATGAGCACAAACAATGTACCAGTAAAACAAAGAATAGGTTATTCAAATACTTAAGTTTTAACGTTAAAAAAAATACAACTAGACCTTACTATTGTTTGAAAAAATCTTTGTCTACTGGAAAATAATGAGAAAGATTTCTCAAGTGTAAGAAAATTGTGGGTGCAAACGCTTCCAAAGCGCGGAACTTTGAAAGATTCTCAAAGGGCTTTTAAAACGCCACTTAAATTTTCTTAAGTTACGACCCCGAGGCCGAGTTTGCCTTACGAACTGATGTCAAAATTAATTGTGTTGATGTAATAAAGTATGCCAAGTTTTTGAGATATTAAAAAAAAGCAAGAAGAAAGTAGAAAGTAATGGCAACTGTTATCCTTGTAATTTAGAACCAATTTGTATATTTTTGAAAGAGTGTTTGGAGCCAGCTTGTTTTGGGTGGAAGCGAGTAAGAAATCACAACGACAATATAATAATATGCTTCGGAACATATATTGAACAGACTATCTAACGACTAATGTTATGAGACACCAAAAATGCAATTTTTTGGGATTAGTACGAGTGTGTTGCTAGTATGTAAAGAGTCGTTCCAAATTTTTTTGTTTAATACGTGGTACATTGTATGCGATGAGAACAGGATAAGGCAGGGCTATGTTCTATTTATGATGAATAAACAAAAATATTTACAAATTTCTATTTATTTTTATCTTTATAAAGTTGAATTTTGCGACAACCGCGTAATACTGTTACTATTATTATTATTATTACCATAGTATTATTACTGTTATTGCCATAGTTATGATACGGTTACGCAAGTCGTTTATTATTCAATTGCCAAACAAAAAATTTTCCGATTGTGTCGCAAATTTATAGAATAAAATTTCAAAAATATTTAAAAATAAACATACTTCCACGAAGTAACAACCCTGACACTATCATGATTATTTACTTTTCAGTGAGAAAAATAGCACGTAAGTACTGCAAAGAGTATATCTCGCGTTGGAGAGGACAGGCGTTCGTTATTTGAGAAATTGTTAACATTTCTCAAGTAGTGAGCTGCCGTCGTCATGTAGACGAACAATATCAGCCACCTGGCACAACACGGTAGTATTCTTGCAGCAACTTAGCAGTACTTGTCCCCTGTTTGCTGGTTTTATGAATACATTAATGAAATATTGCAATTTATATCTTAAGAGTAGCATTACATCAAAGAGTAATCATCATAATTATCAGCCTATTTCCGTCCACTGCTCGACATAGGCCTCTCCAATAGGACGCCACTGAGCTCGATCTTCAGCTCTTCACATCCAACTGCTACCAGCCACTTTGCGACACTAATCATAATGCTGGAAATTAGCCATGTTCATATTGGTTTTATTTGATTGTTCATATCAAAGATTGATGAGACGCAGTGCAGTAAAATCACTTCGCATGCCACTTGAATAAAATAAGAATATTTGTTCATATCTTAATCAATATTTTCCTATAATGAAACAAATTCATTCATTTTTTTATAATCATGTCCGCTATAAGTTACATAATGATGTCATATAATTATCGTCAAAGTATATGCGCATATTTATCTTTTAATAAACTACTGCTTGTCACATGTCTCTTCTGTAACTATGGAAGAATTGAAGAATACTTCACCACGCTGCTCCAGTACGAATTTGTATGTATGAGTGGGCTAGAGCTCAATCTGTCCTTCGGGTGTTTTCAAGTTGCCTTGAAGCTTGTGACGAGGCTTATTGATTGCTATCAAAAGATGACCCGAGTTTGGCCAGCGTGGCAGACTATGGCCTTAACCTTATCTATTTTGAGGAGAGCCGTGTCTAACAGTGAAATGATCAACACTGTGGTGATGATGATGACGGGATGCGGGGGTGCTAACGAAATATTCCCACTAGTGAAGAGTCGATCTCGCCAGGTCGTTGCGTAATTTTATAAATTGCTTGCAATCTGCAACCGAGCCAGAGTTACGAGAGCTTTTCGGATACATATATATCCAACTATTGTAAATATTGTTCTAATGTAGCCCATATGAGTTACAGTAGTACGGTGTTATGTGTCTTACACGTTCCAGGCTTATTATCGTATAAATGATCTTTAGCTGTCCAATAAAAACACATACACATCCGGGCTCGCACTCACTCCGCGGATTTTATGATATATGTATGTACATACATATATACATTCGATCATTAGTGTACGTAACTGAGAATAACATCATTAATTGCTACTTCACGTCCCTGAACTATCTACTATCTGCACGGAAACAGAAACAGTAAAATTTTCTAAGAGAACAGTCTGGAGACGACGCGTTGAAGTATAAAAACGCTTTTTATAACGAAATTGTTTTATGTTTGTGACGTAACTATGTACCTTTGTATATGTGTGTTACTGTGTTATTATATAACTATCGCTGTCGACAAGCATCGACGAGAGTTGTCGACGTGTGCCGATGAATGTCGTCGACACATGCGCAATCGACGCCCGGCGCTCAACCACTTTCTCGCCGATAGTTAAGCGAGTACCCCAATGTCTATTAATACATTACGCCAAGTGCGTCACTCGTTAACTGTTAAAGAGTCCCAGACTAGGTATTTTGACAGATATACTGCTAATTTTTAACTCCACCTGTCGATCTGCTCGAAGACTTCCATTCCATTTGGACGTAACGTACAATACACAAGATTTTAACAACGTTATTGAGGTAACCAGACTGTCCCGAGTATTGCTACAGTCTATACTCACATTTATGGCCACCAACTGAGATTTATATTCAGTTTCCGCTACGCAATGTCTATGTATTTGTTGACTAAGTCCTTGCCGAATGTTTATTCGATTTAAAATAATCGGTATTTCTAGAAACCGTTCTACGCTGGTTTGTGAATCGAATAGTCTTACATCATGTATTATTAATGCAGTCAAGGCAGTGCAAATTACCATTGCTGGCACAGTCGATTATAATATAGGGATGTCCTATAGATAATGGCTTTGGCCTTTATTTAAGAAATTATTTGACACTTTTTAAATGCTTCATAAGAAAAGGAACTGATGTTTTCGATTATTTTGCGCATTAAAAAAGCAAGATTGCTACATCGTGGTGAGCAGTTCTCTGACACTGGATTTTAAACACTGGTCAGGTCTTGGACTAATACTAACTAGGACTAAGTCAGTCACCTCAACAAGGAAATTTTCGCGTAAAATAATCGAAACATGTATATTTTTCTTCAAAATGTATTTATTTATATTGTGGTGTCTTTGGAATATGGACTCGGCTAATATTTTATGTAATTACTACTATTCTATGCGTTTTATATATCTACATATATGTACTTAGTTATTTAGACTAAATTTTCTCTTACGTATATACATATATTTTTCTATGTATGTAAGACTGGCTTCTGGGAAAACGTTACTGTGCTGTAAAAAGGTCAAGTTTATTTGCGAAATAAAAACCCCATTAGCAGGGTCTGAAGACTTCAGGTCATTGTTTTTAAAAATACACTTTATGCACAAATATTAAGGTTCAAATTGAATTGGATTAAGAGAAGAAAGCTCAACGAAAGGTTTTCTTTTCATTTGCACGGGAATTCATGCTGTATGTCTTGACAATATGAGTCAGTTTTCTTGGAATGTTTATAATCAGTGAGCACTATTTACTGAATAATTAAATAAGTGTGCTTATTTTGTGCGTATGTTTATATTTCTGATAAATTAAAAGCGACCTCCAATGTTATTGAGTAAGTTGATTATAGTTATGATATGTTACATTGTTTGTTTCACCAAAGATTTCTGTGTGAAAAATTAAAAGAATATGTATAGGTACATAATTTTCTATCCCTTAGATACTCGTACACTCTTCATTATCACAAACCCCGAGAACTTACGGCAGTAGTGCATTGTAAGGCAGTAGTGCATTTATTATCCAGAAAGTACCTTGCGATTGATTACTATGTACATATATATACGTTTAATGAGGTTTAATGAAGCAATGAGGCAACCAGAAACATTATCTGCATATATTTTATGATTACTAAAATGTATACAGAGTTAGCAATGTTTCCAATACTGGGGATCTTTCTACTTCGAACTGGAAATTATGACCATTTGGCACCTGAAATTGGTATGTGGTGTCTCATGTCTCAAAAGTAACACGCAGCTGTTATCGTCATCAGCCTGTCTAAGTCCACTGTTCGACACTCCAAATTTACTCTAAATAGTTGAAAGAAAAGTGCTGTTCTTTAAAAAGACTATTTAATTGATTTTTTGGTTTCTATTTCTAAGCAATTTTTATTATTTAAAATAAGCACTCATTTATCGCTTCAGATCCAAAGATGTTTTTCGCTTACGTGTTTCCATTTGGACTTCTACGTGCTTTGATATTGCTTTGTTTTATTGATGCTTCTGTGTTTAAGATACTTCTGAGACAAAGAATTGTATTCACTAGTTTTCTATTCATTCAGCATTCATTGATACATTACCTTTCTTGTCCTAATCTTTTTTGTATGAGATTCGGGAGATTGATCGTGTCTAGACAACCTTAAGGGAGAACTGCACAGAACAAATGACTTTGATTTGAACGAATTGTTGTTTACAAGGAGAACCTTTACATTAAATGTAAACATAAGCTAATACAAGAACTAATCGTTATCCAGATTATTGATGACACGATTAAGCGTTATTTTATTTTGAATTGACTCAATATTATTTTAGCTAGTGTGTCTAATTATATTGACTTAATGAAAAAAAATCGAGGATATGGTGTGATGTCTGGCTATGGTGATGCCTCGAGGACGCCTAGATCCAGAGGTGGAAATTCATAGACTAAAATGATGATAAATCTAAGGAAACGCTTTCTGTCAGCAGTCGAAAAAACTATAAACATTTAATTACTCGAAAACTAAGTGCAAGTATTAACTTGATAAGCTTGCTTGTAATTATTAGCTTATCTGTTTTATTACAGTCATCGCATTTAAGCAACATGTTTTAAAAATGGCTTAATAAGATTTGTTATACAGCTTTAAAAAACGTTGTCAAAATGTTAGTTATTTTATTTTCTAAAAGTAATTTGATTAAATTTCGTCTTGCTAATTCAGAGTTTAATATAGCAATTCTTGTGAGTATTCATGTTAATCAAAGCATGTTACATTTAGGTTTTTCTCAATTTCTAATATGTACGTCATAGGTGTTACTTTTAGTAATATATTGCGAAGTAAGATACAATGTGTGCATTAATGTCTTCGATTTGTACGGGTAATCCCCTGCGACCGTAATAAAGGATTCCAGGCGACGCGGACTCTATGCTTTCTCACGTTCGCGCTATCGAGATTTCCCTGTACACGCTACTCCAGTAGCGTAGTTCCTAGAACCTTTCATAATCCTACGGGAAGCTCTGTTATATCCCTATTACGGTTCTATTCAAAGCACCGCAATTGTTCGACGGTTTGCGAATCCACTCCGAACGCTTTGTTCGCCCGACACCATGTCTGACATTTCTTAACATCTGAGCGTTCTGCGTTATCGATTGTATTTGTGAATAGATATGCCAATGTACCTCGACCTCCCGTGACACATAAATCGACCCCTTTCTTCCACTAACCTGTTTAGTGCAGAGGGGGGAAGGAGCTCTGGGGAATCTGGTCAGCGTTATGGCATACACACATACAACGCACACATCGAAAAGATTTCGCGCAGCCGCAGTAAAACTACCCCACCCAATCCACTTGCTGCCCGAGCCGGCGAAATTCTCCCACACCCCCGCGGTATCTTACCAAACGCAACAACTAGTTCGTTGTACTGTTGATTATTTAAAAAATTATATACGTATATATTAATAATGCCATTCGCAATTAGTCGTGTCTGTGCGCTTCAGCTTTAATTATTGCTTAGTGTCTTTTAAATATATTTAGTGTCGCTCGAATTGGACTGTGCGAGCGCGAGGACTAATCCGGAAGGAAAATGGCGGAACGCGAGCCGCGTTTCGACAGATCCGATATATAAATGAAATAATCTTAATTGTAATAGAAAATTTAAGCAGATTCTGTAGAATAGGTCCGCTGTTACATTAGCGGGTGAGCGTATTTCCGTTCGCGTTCGCGTTGGTCGACGAGTGCGAGGACATTTAAAATCGATACCGGTCGGCTATGTCGGGGCTGTAGTCGTGCCCGGGAGCCGGCCCGGGGTGAATCTGCACGGCTTGCTCGGGTGCTGTTCATGTCCGAAGGCGGAGAGGAAGACTAGATTAGCGTCGGCCGAAGACGAGATGACTACCGAAACGGCGACGCCGAATCAGGTAGGAATAGAACAGAAAGCAATATGATTTTTTTTTTTCAACTTTTTCATTCTAAACTAAAATGTTTCTAACGGCATTGTAATTGGTTTATACTTATATTAATAGAAAATAATTCCTTTTGTAACTTTTTTTTTCATTTAACAATGTCTGGCTCCTGTGTACCGCAATGTACGTCTTTAATAGCCGTGTCAAGGACATTCGTGTTCAAGTGTAGATCAGTTATATAATTACTAGAAGTGCTTTGTGTTTTTTATAATTTATAATTTTTATTGAAAGAAAAAATCTTTTTTATATTTTATATCGAGGTTTTGGTTTTTTTTTTAAATAATTGGATATTATTTTTAGAAAGTATTTTAAACATATTTTTTTGTACATATTAAAAAACCGATTACCTACTTGAGCTGGTAGTTGCGAGCACGTGCTGAGCGTGAGGTCCTGGTCTCGATCCCCGGGTCGGGTATTATTGGGATTTCTAACTTGAAATAGCCAGTAGCAGCTCGAAATCGGGATTTGTACCAAGTGTATGGCAATAGGCTCACCTTCTATTTCATGCGATGTATAATATAGCAAGTGGAACCTAGGAGTTGTACACTCCTCGGCCTACCCCTTGGAGGAAATACCGACGTGATGAAATTTTGATGTATTAAAAAATATAATGATTAGTTAATAAGTGTAGATATAAATATTTTGTGATATACAGATTTGAACAGAAGGAAACATAGATTAATTATAAAATATAAAATTGTTATTTGATGGAACAAAAAGAAGAAAGAGTCTTGTGTTCAGCGTTCTGTCGAGACCATTTCTCAACTAAGCAGAAGACTGTTTTATTATACTGTAATAATTCCCTACACACAATGCAGACACCAGCGGAAGGAGCGTTCTAACATATATCTAAAGCGGATTGTATTCGCGATTGGATTGCATCTCATTCGGATGGTATTCGCGATTGGATTGCACGTCTATCGATTTATGTTAGACGTATTCAAATATGTAGGTATAGCCTGTAGAGTTTATTAATATTGAAATCCTAATAATCTCCATTGCTACCTCATCATACTGTCCTCATCATCAGAAACCTACGTTTGTAAAACGTAGAAGGTGCAGGGAGGGTCTGTAAGGATTCGGCACTCGGTAAACTCTGCCTACTCCGAAACGACTTGGCGAGATGATACAGTGATAGTAATAACATAATCAAACTATTTATTGTCTCTGGTACGCAATAAATCGGTTATTCACATATATTATTATTTCTTCGTCTTTTCTTAGAGTCAGAAGGATTCGGGCCTTGTCTATGCGCTGGGCGAATGCGGGCCGTGAACAGGTCACAGAGAAATCATCATTTCTTGATAAATGATTTGATTTCATTCATGATTTCATGAAGTCATCATCATTTCTACACAGTGACGATCTAACACATAGCTTTGTGTAGTCAGAGGTACGGGATGCGTTGCTACAGTCCAAAGATATGTCTACCTCCGAGACATTAAACGAAACATATCGTATCTGATGGTTAAGTATTTCAAGGGCTTTTCATAAGACACTCCGTAAAATAGATTCATGTAATATTAGCTAATATGAGAAGTTGGTTAATGTAAATTAAAGGTGACTTAAGAATGTTTGATGTTATGATATGGACTTTACACGGTCGGTCGGTACTTTATAGGTCGGTAGCTGGACTTGCTTGCGTTTGAGTACAATATCACCTGATGGAAAGTGAGATGCAGCCTATGAAGCAGCACGCTTACCTAGAAAGTCCTTATTCACTCTCATAAGTACTTAGTTCTAACTTATACGAATCGACAAAAATATAGGTCGTTCTACGCGTTCTCAATTCGTAGCAAAGGCCCTACTTATTTCGGCCTAATTACAAAGTCAAACATAACAATTATAAATAGATGTATACTACTTTGTTTCCCCTTAGCTTACAACTATCCAACGACATCCATACATACGACATCCAACTTCTGTTTGCAGCATTTCGGAGATCATAATGCCATCTAATGGGTATCATTATAAGGCTACTTTTTTCCTGCACATATCATTAATGATCTTAGATAGGAAATAAGAACAAAAGTGTATTTCATTGATTAATTTTAATGTACCATAACATTAAAGAACTCTCATTAAATAACACACAATTTAACTGGTACAATACTAAATATAATTATTAAAATTTATTATAATGTAACATCAGACCTATAATTCTCGAAGGGGTAGGCAGAGGAGTGTAGTGCACTCCCACGTTTCACGTATTACGTTTATGTGCCATGGAATAGGTCGTGAGCTTATTGTCATACACTGGGCACAAATCAAGACTCCGAGTAACTACTGGAGTTCTAAATTAGAAAAATCCAATAGTAACTGACCAGGGATTCGAACTCAAACCCCGGACCCAGCGGCAGTCGCTCTTGCAACAACTCGACCAACGAGGCAGTCAATTACTTATATAATTAATCGAATTAGAAAAATGTATTGTAATTCAATAATTATATAAGTCCCATTAATCCTTTTGTCTATAATTAGTATTCATGAATAATTGGCTATTTTTATTCATAGATAATCAACCCGATCATATATCACCCGTTCCCGTGGGATCGCCGACGCGCTGACCAGACGCGACGCGTAGGTCCGGTCGTATACGACGTCACTGCTTGTTTCCTGGAATAAAGTGTGTTATTATTATTCGGAAGTCTCAGGACCGGAAGGAGTGGAACCGATTAGGGGAGTTCTATGTCCAGCAGTGGACATATAGAGGCTGATGATGATAATTACGATTGTTATTACTTTGTTTATGGCTAGATACTTAATGTATGTTGTTCATAATGTTCTCGAAAGCGTGCTAAGTCTGCCAACATGTAGGTACGTGGCTGGCGTCATAGAGTATTGCCCCGACAATTCTAAGAGGAGTCCAACAATGAAACTGTAAAATTCGAAATTTATGAGTCCTTATATTAACGTATATAAAATTTTGAAAACAGAAATGCCATTGAGGTGTCTTCTAATGAGGCTACATCTAAACCAATACAGTAAATCAAGGAACATACAATTTAGAAACATACAACTGCAACTGCATTATATATGAACTGGTCTAGCTCACGGGTGTTTCGAGATGTCTCATCATCATCATCATCAGCCTACAACTGTCCACTGCTGAACATAGGCCTCCCCCAGAGCGTGCCACGTTGCTCGATCCTCTGCCTTCCTCATCCAGGTCCTCGAGATGTCTGATGAGGTTTAATTTAGACCAGTAGTCAGTTGTACGTTGTCAGTTATCAGTTGTCACTAATCCGTAGTCAGCAGTCAGTAGTCCGTAGACAGTATTTCGTAGTCCGTAGTCCGTAGTCAGTAGTCAGTAGTCAGTAGTCCGTAGTCCGTAGTCCGTAGTCAGTAGTCTATAGGCTACTGCCGTTTGTAAGTTTCGGTACTTACATATAATTCGTTTTCAACTTCCACCACCGAGTCGTCAGCCGGAGTTCGGTTCTTATGCGCAAATACTATTATAAGTATCGTTACAAGCGCTACGAGGAGTAAACCAGGCACTACATAATAATATATAGCTATAGGTTTGATGACCAGGTTTTTCTCTGCAATGGAAAATTATTAACAATTAAAATGAGTGTTTTAATTCATTAATATAACATATTGAAGCTCGGCAAATTAGTACGGATTGAGATATTTGGCACTCAACGTCCTCTGCCTACTTAGTAAGAGACCTGGCGTAATAATATTAACTATTATAATCCATAGATAGATAAGGGCGAACTTTGAGGGCTCGGTTAAAATTAAAATTGTATTCCACAATCCACTATGCTTTTTCACTACTACTAATTTCTACTAATTATGTATGTATATATACATATATAGTACAATACAGTACATACACGCACGTACGCACGCACACACACAGATAACGTACAAATAATGCGTGTGCTCGTGCGAACGCGGTGCGAACACGTGAGTGGGTGCCTGCGTGTTTTTGGGTAGACATCATAACACAGGCCTCCTTGGAGGGGACTTAGCCCACAATCCCTACGCTGGGCATGCGGGTTGGAATCTCAGAGCATATCTGCTTGCGCGCCTACGCTCTTGCACGTAGACAGTCGCACTTAGGCATCCGCGCTATATAGCAATCAGCCTGTTTAGTTGCCTCTTAAGACACTCGGGGAATGTTACTATTCTTTCTCCACCCCAACACGAATATCTTTGTGCATAT
This sequence comes from Parelbella ahira ahira, assembly GCA_018244795.1. Lineage (NCBI taxonomy): Eukaryota > Metazoa > Arthropoda > Insecta > Lepidoptera > Hesperiidae > Parelbella > Parelbella ahira. The sequence goes on along the minus strand of DWME01004758.1, from coordinate 2,306 downwards.
ACATGTGTATACTTAAATCAGTATATTCGAACTCACCTAAAATCAACTTGGTAGATTGACTTGCATAATCTTTAAACTTTCCGTCTGTCTCATCATAAGCGTGTTCTGTGCACATTATTACTGAGTCATTGTCTGTAAGCGACAGAGTGATGTTTATAGTCGCAAAACCAACGCTGTTATTCAAAGTTATTTCATTATTGCCTGCAATATACAATATGTTCAGTGTATTAAATATTAAAACTTAAACATAACTTTGATATTCATCAAACAACTTTTGTACAAATTGAACCACCTTAAAACGTATAAATAAATTTAATGTGTATAGAATAATTTGAAAGCAATGTGTTGTATTCAATTAAAATTATTCTATATACATAATTATCTTTTGATTGGAGTCTTGCGGTATACAGACCTGTAAATACAGCTGTCTCGTCATTAAATTATTGTTGGCAAATATACCTACTCACCTTTCTTTCTTAGCCAGCTATAATTTATCCTGTTTGTATCATAATTTTCAATAATATTTGGAGTTTGACCTGTACAATTATACGTAAATAGATCCCCAACGTGATACATAGTGATATTATACAAACGTGGTTTGATTGTAAGGTTGTTTATGAATGCTTCTTCTGTAACATTAAAAACGTTAAATTAATCGTCGTTTTCTCGTGTTATTTATCACACTTACCTTCTATAACGTTAATTTATTAGTGTTATTTTAAAACGCAAATCTATTGTTATTAGCAATAACCTTGCGTTTGACTGCGATCTCAGCTGGTGGTAAGCGAGATGTAGCTTCGGATGTAGCACGCTCGGCTAAAAAGCATTTTAAAAATGTGTGCTAAAAAGTGCTCGGCAAAAAAACTTTCTTTTTTTCATCATTCTGAACACCTTCCTCTCTATAACAATAATTGTTCCATTTATTCCAAAATGTTACGTAGTTCTAAGAGAAATTATGTTTATCATTAATGAGTAACAAATTATATTGTAATGTAATGTACACATGGCAATAGCATATTTTTCTCACTAACATTCTAGTTATCTTTAATCCATAGATTCCCATATTCATTTGTTCAACCGCTCACTTTGGTAATCAATTAGCGGCCTCCCCCTCCTCCCTCCTAATTATTTTGTTTCAATCATAGTTAACATTGCTAGCATTACCTTAATTGTATTTCAGGATAAAACATACACCCTTGCCAATATAACGTATGATATTACCCCTTAACTGACCTTGAAAACCTCCAGCGTCCACAAGGGAGAGTTATCGCCCACTTTAAGAAAGGTTGCCATGGCAGAAGACCGAAACCAAGTACCTACATTCGACAGTTGAGTTATAAGTTCCTACGAGTCCGTAATATAATTGAACTACTTTTGAAAGTGTAATGTTGATGTCGTCAAAGCTAGATTTACCTACGTTGGGAAATTTAATTTGTTCACAACAATGTAAAAATAGACTTTATTATGAAGTATTACGATTCTATTTTATACACAATCCGAATCTGTTCTGCTGTACGAGCCGTTGCATTTTAAAAGACCCTTATGGTATCCACCCGAATGCCCGTGGTGCCCGGTGTTGCCCCAAGTTACTACGAGTAAAACCTCGGGGCAATTATTTTCATTATATAGACTTTCAAAAATGGAAATTTATAGAAACATTTACCGTCGCTGTCATTATCCTGTCGCAGAGACACCTTCAATGGCTCTGATATCACATTTAACGGCATTGACGTATTATCGGTGTTATACCATGTTCGGCAACGCAGAACAGCGCTATGACTGTTCGTGTAATTTAAACTCCAATACGTTTGCAAAATTCTGCCTTTATTATGTTTAATACATACTTCCTTGTTTCCTGCAAAAATGAAAATATGTTCACAAAATATGTACAATGTAAAGTACAATTAGAATACAAGTAAAATACAATTATTAAAAAGTATTTAAAATACATACAAACATGATACACCTTTTTGCATATCACAAAAAAGGAAATACATATTAAAGCAATAACAAATCTGTGTGTATATAAAAAAATATGTATGTATATATTATATTCAACGTAAGATTGTTAAAACCATTCTTTTTATTATGTAGCTGGGGAAATTATAAATTGTAGTAAAATTGTGAACTCCATATCCATTTACGAATTAATGTATATTTATGATAGATTCAAATCTATACAGTAAACAAGTAAATAGTGATCAAGCGTGTGACAGAGTTCACAAACCGGTGTTATTATATTGTGAACTGTTCCCCATTTGGTAAAGAATGCCGACAATCATGTTTTGTCAATAGAGTTAAGTTAC
>DWME01004757.1:0-15867 GCA_018244795.1 Parelbella ahira ahira | reverse complement strand
ACACTACGGCATAGATGGTGAGATACGAACATAGAATCGAACACAGAATCTTCCTATCCGGCAGTCGCGCCGTGAAACCGGCCATCGAGACAGACAAAATCGAATCAAATAATGATGATATTTTTAATGTCATAAGGTATTATTCCAACTTTGAATGACCCTGACTGTGGAAGCGAAGTACGTGAGCTCGATTCCCATACTCATCAAATATTTGTGTTGGAAGAACAAATGATTGTTTTAGGACTCGATGAAAAATTATGTACGTATATTGAAGCATACGAAACGAATACACATAAGGACAAATATATGTTAATGCGTTTGTCAGATATCTGGTTACCGTAGAATAGGTTTCAATTTAAGATCATATTGAAATTTACTTTAAATTTTTAATTCAATAGTACAAAGAAAATACGAGTGAGAATGTTGACGGATGCAGGTGCCGAGGGAGAACAGGACTCACCTATCTTGACCAAAGAGGTCAGACAGTGGCTGATGGGGAGCCAGAAATTTCCGGAAGCATAGTGTTGGCATGAAGAGACTCATTAATATAAAGGAAGTACGGCGAGTCTGTAAGGATAGACATATTTAGTATTTGGTGCTAACTGCCTACCTCGCGTAAACCTGGGTTTGACTATATAATAATAAAACGGACCGGTTGTTTTCCGGAGCCGTGACACATGCTGTGGTCGGTTAATTTGGCTTGATTGAGAGAAATTGTGTACGCGTCGCCAATAGATTATCATTTGGCCTTCCACTACTAACTCTAATCGGATAATTGTTGAAGAAATGTCTCGATGTATATCTCTGCGTTGCCACAAGTAATGTTTCGTTGGTTTTAAACATTTTTGGTGTATATACATATGTACATACATCTTCTTTAGTGGCTTGATCCGCCCATTGGTTTAACGTTAATGAACGTGACCGATGAGGTGCGAGTTATGTTTTCGACGCAAGCTTAGGGCAAATACTTGTCTTATAAGCTCGAGTTGTATTTTGGATGTAATAAAATTTTAGTACCTTTTTAGAGTTTATTGTTATTTAATGATTTAAGTGTTGGAATCCACTATTCAATCCACATCATTACACTGTTGTCATATGAAAAACATGCCAAAACAGTGCTCTCTTGAAATACTTCGTGCTTCCTAATCTCTATATAAATCTTGAGAATTATTGTATAAGCATAGAGGAACAAAATTAACAAAAAAAGAATACGTCACCGGTTCAAAGTAAACCTGACGTGACTGGGTGCATGAAATGAACGCCAGTTAAGTGTTATCGCGTTAATTGGACTTTAACTGCCGAGCGCGGCTCCGCGCTGACGCTTTGTAATGACACCTTCGCGACGTGGCGCTGTCTTTGTATATTTTTATCTGGACCCAAAATTGAGAAAAACAATTCGATGGCTGTTGTTCATTTTTTCTGTTTTCTAAGTAATTCTGTTTGTAGATTAGTAATAATTATAATATCCATAATATTTCAGTATGTAGGTATGCGTTGTATGATTATATCCACTTAGGACCCTTTCTAGGAATCGTATATTAAATAATTGTATGCCGTATTTCAAAAAGACCTTGCGTTTTATGTATAACACTTAATATCTGGCGATGGTTTCTAACAATACGTACGTGCGTAAAATGAAAAGAATACCTACTGTAGTTTCAGATCTTTTACTTATGAACCATATCGTGCGACAGACGTCTAGACAATACTTTTTGGATAAACACTGGACTTTGCTCAGCTGCAAAGTTTCGTTTTATTATAAAGTGCCGCTAGGCTACAAACGCTTGCATCGTTTTACTATTTCAAATACGATTTCTTCGAGGTACCATTCGCACTATCTTACGAATATTATGTTGTAATATATTTGGCTGATATAGTCTAACTTTGTTTTCTAATGAATTAAATAAATAAATAAATATCTTGCCATATCTTCAGACACTGTCATCTAAACACAAGTTAGGCAAATCAGACGGCTAAAAGACTACATGTGTGCCTATAAAAATATATTGATATAGATGTACTTACCTACTTTTACACTTAGACACAGTCCCGGGAGGGAAATATTGGTCCGGAGATAGTGAGATAGAAAGTAATACGTGGATACCTATCCAGTGGGGTTAGACCTTTAGAATATCCTACGTTGATAATTACATATGTTTTAGAGCGCGTGCTGAAACATTATAACCGTAATGACCCAGTTCGCTTTGTGTGGAATTGGTACGGAAATAGAAACAAACAGATTGACGTCACGTCTTCGTTACAGAAAGGATCTCTTAATTGTTCACATAATTATTCACAAAATTATCAAAGTAGGTCTAGAAATTGAACGAAGAATGTCAGACATATAGGTATACAGTTGTTTATAGTATTGATATAACTACATAAATGTTTTTTACCTACATAAATCTATATTAGTTTTTTATCTACATAAGTATTTCGAGATGTAAATACGATGATATGTAGGTATGTAAGAACTGGGATATAATTACGCACAGATACGAGTAAATAGTACCTATAGAATAACGCCGACCGACATTACTACAGATAGCATGACTCTTTCATAGAAAATAATTTTATGTTTCATATCTATCTGTAGCTCACTTGCATCCCGCCAGTGTAAAACTAGTTCGGTTTTACGACCACCAGCAGCAGCACCAGATTAGGTAGCATTACGTTTCTACCTCACTTTTATTATTTTCTTATTACGATCATAATAATTGTAAGTTACATTCGATTTTTACGATTTTTATTTTTAAACTCGATCGTGGTAGAATTTTATGATGGAGACGTTAAAAATGTACGCCGAGAGCTCGTTCCAAAGACTGATATCGGATAGACCTGTATTTGATCTTACATTTGAGTGAAGTTCAAATTAAAACTATTTTTTTATTGAAGTGTAAAGTTTTCAGTATGATGGCTCAAGGCATCACCTTAGTGGAGGTTATTTGTGCTCAAATATCAGCCTTAGATCGGGTGTTTGGTGTCATCAATATATTGTGCTTTTAAAGGGGCCCACAAACGTTGAAGTGCATCAGCTTAGTGATTGAAACTAAGACGTGATTTTAAATCAGTAGCTGAACCCTAAATAGATAGTTCAAGTGTTCATTTCTATAGAATACAGTATTTAGCGACATTGTAAATGACTAACAAGAAAGATGTTCTATTTCTAAATGTGAATATTCCCGATGTGGTCACGATCAAAATTTAAATTTTACCATATCTGCAGCGAGCAATTACAGTACAAATAATGTTCTATGAATTCTTTCATATTTCTCATTTATAATGTTCTTGTTACAGCAAAAGGTAAATGAGGGAGAAAAACATAAGGAGACAAGAAAAATATAAAATATAGAGGCTTCTAAGGGAAGAAATATAATATAGGTACCACTTCACTTTTAAAATCGCGTGCGGAAATAAAAAAAGAAACATTTGTTTAAGTAAAGGGATAATTTGAAATGAATTAAGTGATACGAAAGGAATGTGAAATGAACGTAAAAAATAAACTCAATGTCAAGGTGGAACTATATGTAATATTGGAGAACGTCGACATCATAGTAAGTGACCGCTCTGAATAACGAATATACAGAACAGTATTAAGCAAGTAATCGGGGGAAGCTTGTGCCGAAACACGTCCAATTAGCATAAATGAACTAATTAGTAAATAAACGCTAATGCCTCTGTAAACAAAATCGAGAATGACAAACAATCACACGAAATTGCTCGTGACTTTGCAAAGTAATCCTACACTTTGTAAATATTGAAATGGTTTTACACTTCTTTGTTTTTATGATATTAAAATGAAGAACGGTATCTTGATCTTAACACTGTTCAAGAGAATAATCTCACGTCATAGGAGAAAATGACCAAGCCAATATTTGATACAATTTTTAATTTATATTCTTATTATCATATCATCATGCTGTGTTCCTTGCGGAGACCAGAAAGCGCTGGGTACATAATATCTGCACCCGTCCTCCTTTTTTTTACCTGCCTCGTTAGTGATCAATGTAGAAGAAGCACGTCAGGTCTGTAAGCATAGGATTTATTGAGCAGAGAATTGTCTGCCAATAATTTCTCAACAGCATTAGATTGAGCTTGCTGTTACCAAACTTTGCCAATACATTATGAAAGTTACTAACGGGTGCAGTTCACCTGATGTTCTCTGGAGCAAATCGATATCTACTATATTCTTGGTTACCAAATATAGTTTGGGGTGCGGTGGTAACCCAGATGTGAAAAAATGTTGCCTCTATTTTTCGTAAATATTTCCATCTGCTACATAAGTATACCGATAAGCATATCATTGCTAAATATATGAGCACCTTTTTATCGATAGAGGTGTGATGTCAAAGTGTCCAAAGGATAGAGAAGTCTGTAAGAATTTCCGTTCAGTTCATGAATTTCGTTTGTAGAGTTGTCACAAAATTACACAAAGATACAGAGTGGAGAAGAGAAATAATAATAGCAGAATAATTATATACTTACGAACATATACATATATGTATACAACCTTTTTAAGTTTCCACTGCTGGGCATGGTTCCTCTCACAGGGACTTAATAATAATATTAAATTAAGACATTGAAAAAGAATTGTTTTTTCTTAAGACATTAGTCCAATGTGAGGTTCATAGTGAACACTTGGAATCCATGTTAGCACCAGACGATTATTTTTAGAGATACCCAGACACGTTTATTATAGAACAGGAAACGGTTCAAAAATTTAACAGCTGTTTCAGTCATGCATTTTTTAATGTTTTAATAATTGGTTAATATAATATAAATAAGACTGTATAGCGAGCTCTAGCGATAAAGGTACTGAATGAATTTTCTGATTTTAAATCAACGGTATAATTTTTTTAATCAATAACAAAAAATAAATGCTGGATGAATAAATTTTCTTTAAACCATTCATATATTTGTTAAGTCTGCCAACCCGCACTAGGCCAGTATGACAGACTGTGGCCTTAACCCTCTCAACATGAGAGGAGACCCATATTCCAACAGTGTAATGACAAATGAGTCGATTACCTATTATATTATTTTATTATTCATATATTTTGTTTTCTTAGACTATCAAAATTGATTCGATTGATGGCTGTGTTGATTCTTTTTCTTTGTTCAAACGACAGGCGTGAAAAATATAAAAGAACGGCTAGAAAAGCTGTACTTACAAGAAGAGAGGACTTATAATAAAAACGATAAACTATAGGTTACCTTCTAAAGCAGAAATTCTACCATCACCATATTCACTTTTATCTTACATCCACAGATAAATGTACATCAGGTATATCTGTTATATTCGCGTTCATAAGCTTAATTTTATTCGCAGTGAAAATAATAAAAACAAACATAAAAATATTTCCCCGAGATAAATCAGTACGAAACTGAAATGTAAGACATAAAAGACTTTCTAAATATAAGCGGAGACGTTGTAAAAAGGTGTAAAAGAATCTGGTCCGGATCGGTTGCGAAGTGACAAGCTTGAAATTGCTGACGGATGGTGGACTGGGAATAGAGACATCGAATAGTTAGAATTTACACTGAGTTTTCTTAATTTACACGTGTGAACGACAAGAAAAACAATAAGCCCTTTCTATGACTAATTTATAATAGAAAACTTTTTAGTTATCTATATGATGTGAAGAAGACGGCGGGAAACTGCTGGATTCGGAAGGCCCAGGACTGGATGGAGTGGCGTCAATTAGGAAACACCTATGTCCAGCAGTGGACATCAAGAGGCTGACGTCGACGATGATGATGATGATATGAAATGGTCTATGCGAGAGTGTGGTACAACTTAATTACTACGATCTTAATAAAATGAAATGGATTATATAGAATAAAAAAAAAAATACTTATTATGTTATCTGTTATTATAATACTGTATATTATAATCGACCATACTTGTGTAAGACCATATTTATGTGAGTCCTATTAATTCACAATCTTATTGATCTAAAAAGCTTTTTGTTTATCATAAACAATTCGGTGTAGGTATGTTTGGTGACGACTGCAACAAAGCTATTGATTGATTTTTTTTCTGTTTATTGATAACAATTCGATGTAGGCTTATTTACAACAGCAACATACGTTAGTAGGTCCCCTTATCGTCACAAATCGGCTTAAACTGATGAGCAATTCTACTGATCGAACATCCTTAAGCGATACCATCTTCACTTGTTTGTCACTGTTGCGATACGAATCTTAAATGTTTTGTCAATTTGTAGATTAAGGAACTCCCCGGCGAATAACACCGTAAATATAACGAAGACAGATTAACAGATAAATTTTTAAGTCTTTGTTTGATGATAGGTAGGCATAAGTTGGGGGTGTACTCGTAGGCAATCTAATTTTTTAATGTCTGACATACTACGTATTCACATGATCATCATATAAATATATGTTCTTGGTGGAGATTGAATCCACAACCTCCGGGCCAGCAGTCAAATTCACAAAACTGTATAATGTTATAACTACATTCTTATTTTAAACCCGAATAATTCTCATTCACACATTTGGTTTGTTCTACATTTCCCATATCTTGCAGATACAATTAAACTTTTCACTTCACTCACTTCACTAAAGATCAAATTTAATGTCATAATATGATAAAATAATTAACACGAGTAAAAAAAAGTGAAAGGTGAGTTAGCTTCGACGCTAATATATGTCTACGAGTCGAAAACAAAAAAGGCAATCAAGTTCTCACAACACTCATTTATAAACAAAAAACCCACCGACCACACATCAACAAATAGTACCTCACTAATTTAACTTATAACCTGTCATAACTAAGTTTAAAATCGAATTTGAACTTTAGGACGTCGTAAATAAGATTGTTTTCGTTTAATAATTGTTTGGCGAGAACACGAAATAACTTTGTCAAAACGGCGTATAAAAATTAAAGGTCAATTTAAGGGAATGACTGGACATTAAACGTCTTAATAGACGATGAACGGTATGGACGTGCCCTTAAAATAGCTTCACGTTCAAAATCAACTTTAAACTTTATGGTCGTAAACTTAAAGTTCAAATTTAATTGTAGCACATCCTAATGGGACCGAAAATTAAAAAATCATTCCTCTCGTTTCTTCGAAGGTGGTCTCCAAATTAACTTTGTGGAAAAACGTGTTTTGATGAAATTACATTTGTTTTTGACAGTTTTGATTTAATCATGTCTAATGATTTTCGTGCTCCTCCCACACTTAGGTTGTCAGTTTTATAATTTAAGGCTTGTCTTAGTTATTTTATAATTATTAGTTAGTATAGTTATTTCATAATTAGTTATGTTAGTTTAATTATATTTCATAATTATTTTACAAAAGTATCTGTTGGAATTGTATAAGTTTTTATATCTCGTTCTATTTCTTTATTATTCCTCTCTTGTAAAGCCTTCGTGACTGTGTATTCATTCAGACTGTGTATTCAGACTGTGTATTCGAGGTGGGCTGGAATTAACGTTAAACGCGCCATTTTAATATTTCGTAATTGCTTCAATAACAACAAGTAATAAAACTTTCGGAAGTATTAAATAAGTAATCAAAGTGAACTATTGAGACATTATATTGACTACGTTCGATATTGACTTGTCTCAATTAATTTTTAGTTGCAGTAATATCAAATAAGTAAACCTGTGATAAATGGTTTCTAAATAAACTAATCGGTACTATTGACGACCATAAAAGAGTCAACTTTAAAAACCCTTGGGTATTTCTTTATAAAAAAACATCTTCATATTCGATCAGAACAAAGAAAATAAAATAAGTTATGTAGTTATATTTTTTCCACATTTTGCTAATACGGTTACAATGGGTGCACCTTCTTGCAATATACCCCGAGCTCCCATGAAAAAAACATATGTAAGTACTGCATGAAACTATATACAGTCATAGACAGTATTTGTACGCTGTCAGAAAAAGCATTAGTTTATATTATTAACAATATATTTCAATAATATAACAATAGATACTACATATGAACTATAATAAAGAGCTTTAAATTATGTAGTAACGACAAACTAAGGCGAATGTAACATAAGCTTTCTTCCACCCTCATGTATTCTTAAACTATAATGTGTACTGAAATAAACATGAATTATTACTTCCGGTTCGTTTTCTGGGCTTCCGTTTTCAGCTTGTTCTAATCTGATTTATTACGAAAGGATAATTCAGTGGTTAAAAGGATTAAACAGCGCTTGTCGCGTGCGGCTTAGAACGCGACCGGTATCATAAACCATAAACAAGATATATGTCGTATTTGGATTTATTCATTTATTACAGCATCTAACAGTTTGAACTAGATCGTTATAATGTTATGACATGAGTTACAATATATTTAATCATTATATTTAATTATCATTTACATCATCCTGATTATCATCATCTTCATCTTCATCGATCGTTTTACTTTTTGTATTGTTGAGCATGAGAAGGCTTAAGGTCTTATTTTATCATGTGTTAATAATTCGCGTAGGTGCACTAGCCTATACGTTTTTTCTCACTCTTTTAAGCGTCGATATGTACAAGTATTCTAAAGAGCCTGTTTCCTTTTTAAGGTATTAAAATAGGTTCAACAATTTCGATGTCACAACCTAACAGACAAACAGATAAACATTTAACCACGTATTTGTTTTAGAGTATTATTAATGTAGGCAAAGTCATAACGAAAAAGCTTGTTACAACATTCTTATTTGCACATTCAAACAAGAATTGAGGACAATGTTTGTGTTAGGATGTAGGGATGATGAAATGTAATGACAAAATCAATGTAGAGTAACTTTTATTTCTATTTTAGTTTAATTTAATTCTAATGAATTTAATTCTGATTTCGATTTAAATTTGCCTATCATTAAAATACAAGAATCATTGAAAGTCAAAAAATCATTCAAAGTAATCTAAAGTAATATTCAGTTCATGTCTTGGCGTAGCTACCTACCACTTATAAACACGAACGGTACAACAGACATAGCTGTTTAGCAGCAAAACATTAACCTACGTAAAAGATGTAGTGGCAAAAAATTAGCAAAATATCGTTACACCTACGCTCTATTTCAACTCTAAGGAATGTTTTCTATAACTAATTGGACCCTTTCTTGTCAAATAAATTAAAAAAACCTTAACAAGCTATTCTAAATGTTATCATTAGTTAATACACCTCGGAACGTTCATCACTAATATTCACTGGTGCTCATCTAAACAAAACAGTCCACCGATAAGCTATTCGTTTATTTCACAATCCAGTCCCAAAGCACCATAAAACGGGTTAATAGAGACCCGAACGTGGGCATAAATACACTATGAATATTAATGTATTGTTTGGAAATGTTCTCTTTACGGCTTTTCTGTTTACACGCAGTCATTATGTTTGTGATGTTTTAGTATAAGAATGGGAACAATATTTTGTTTCGTTGGTCAAGTGGTTGCAAGCCCGACTGCCGATCTGGAGGTCCTGTTGGATTGAAGGGGGTACTATTGGATTTTATAATTTATAATTTCTCGTAGTGAGTCCGAGGACTTAAACGTAACTAGTTGAACGTGGGTGGGGACCACACTGCTCTGCCTGCCCCTTAGGGATTTACATGCGTGATGTTACTTTTTTTCATGAAAGAAACATGCACATTGGATGTTATGAGTGTTACTGGCGCATTACTAAGACGATTTCGTAACCAACATAAGTTGGGTACCATTGAAGATACTTTGTTAAGTAACATTTGTAAATAATAATAATAACTATTATATCATTACGGCAGATCGTTTATGAGATACACAAAGAACACCGAGTGCTAAATATCTCTAGGTATCTTTAGAGGTCTGACGTGCTTCTTCCACATTCATAATTTTTTTAATTATAATGGTTATGGATAATTTCATCATTTTCCCCAAAGCACCTTTATTTTCCAAAGTTTGCCTCCATATAATATAAATTAAAGGTGTTCTGATTGTTTAAGTTTCGTACATAATTATAGCGTATTCATGGCATATAAACAGACTCTGTACAGAGCAGTTAAAATAACATTTGGTTCGTACTAATAATAGTTAGCGAGCTACTCGTATCTGGCATACAACGCAATATATTTATATTCCTATCTGTACTTCTGACATCGGTGGGTAGTAATTAGAATAGAAATGTCCGAATTTATTGTTAGTACATGCAGGCTTGGGACAATCGCAAAAAGCATGAAATTATGTCATTGTGTGTTAGTTTTGGGCTTATTGTGATGATGTTTTAATTTTTTTATAACTTTGTGTCAATAGCGAACTCAGTTTTATGTAAATTTGTTTGTAATTTAGACTTCATTGCTCTGCTTTAAATTATCTTAAGTCATCTATTTAAAACACCAATAAGTCATTATTGTCATCCGTTACATTTCGTCGAAGCCTCGTAAAAATGAGGGCTCGTGGTCAAACTTTCACAATTGCATAACGCGCTTATTTTGATACCAAGTGTTTCAGATTCAGTGTTCCTTTTTCGAGATCTAACTTTCCGAGCGTAGCCTAAACTGTTGTATTATTTTCGTTTGGATCATTACCTCCTTTAGATAACTAGAACCGACCTTTTAAGGATTTGCGGTTTCACTATGTTTGGATACTACATACGTGACTACCCCTAAGTATATCGGGAAGTCCTACCCCTAAATACAGTTGTTTTCTATCTTCTATTTTTATCTAATCATAACATTTGTGCCTACTAATTAGTAAATTAATAGGCACAAAAGTTATTTAGTATTAAGTAATTAGTAGTATTAAGTATAATATTCCATCCTATTTTCTTTTACATACCGTTTTTTTACTCGTTTCATCATAGGCTTTGTTATTTCCCGAAATGCTTAAATTTTAGATATTTTAGCTACAGCTACTTTTATCAACTTTTCTATCTACGTTTATCTAAGTCATGTCTGTAAAGCAGCTTTCGTCAATGTACGAAAATACATAGTATCTACTTGGAGTTAATACCATAAATAAACGCGAGGCAACTGTAGTCTCTATTAACAAAAACACATTTATCACACGTTGGATCTATAGTCGATCTGCATTTAAATGAGTATTCCTATTATTTATAGATTCGACAATCGGTATATGAAACCGCCAACTTAAGGAAAACGCACCGAACGGAAGGTCAAGCTATCTGTTCTAGGAAGCGGCGCTCCTTGGGGAAGTTGGCATTGACTTTTGAATATTTAAATAGATTTGAACTCATAGTATATATTTAGTTCTTATCTATATTATAGCTAGAAATCTTCTTGATACCCACGAAGACAATTCCTTCAGATTGAGTGTAAATGTAATAAAATAATCCAAAATATTTGGCAAGTTTAGCTTATGAAGATGTGTTTTTCTCCTTGGGTGGTCATGAAAAGGTTTATTAACTGTTAGTATGTTTTAGAGGTCACACTTTTACACATCTCATCCCAGATATGGGAAGAGCCTCGCGTTTATATTAAATTAGAATGTAGATTTTTTTTTACCTTTTAGCATCAAGGCGATTATTAACTCTACGTTGAACCAATAACAGCACCTGGCGAGCGCTCTGATGAACTTAGTTAAAACAAACATTTTATCCAATTCATTTACATAATTATGAGGGTTGCCGAGGGCTTTACAAGGGACTTGAAGTCGACGCTTACAATTAATTTGTGGCTCAATCTGATTCATATCTTTGATGAAAAAATTACAAAATAGACGTACCTATACAAAGCGAATGTTAGGATATAAGGCATTAAGATTGCCAAAGGGCTCTGTTGGGCAACTAACAAATAATGCGTCTAACTCATAGAATACTAAACCTCTATAACAATATAGAAATAGGTCACAACGGATATTGTGCATATTAATGAGAATTTCCTAATGACTGTGATTTTATAAGCCGATTAGAAATCACCGGGCAATTCGACTATCGGTGCTGTATTTAAGATTCGTGTCGAGCACCTATTAAGGCACGTGATGATCATAAAACAGACAACTCAGTCTTGTATTGTATGCTGTTGTTATATTGTATTTTACTGTTGTTTATATTGTTGTGTTGTGTCTTGTATTTTGTATCGCAAGCGGTGTGATTAATGAATACAAATTGATCGGTCGATGGGTATATAATCATTATGATGTTATAGCTAGTTAGAGCCGGTTTTAGGTATTATTCAATAAAAACTGAGTGGATGCCTCTAGATCATGTATAATCCTTAAAACACGGCAGTGACAATATAGTGATTTTAATGTACAAAAGTAAATAAACAAAGGTAAGTAAGTATGTAAGTGTAAGATAAATGTAACGGTTTTGGTCACTAGAAGTATGCTGAATATTTTGTTCCTTTATTTTCGGTCAACAAAAAAAGGAAATCGTATACATATGTACCAAATATATCAGATCAGCATGTGGTACAAATTAAGTTTTCAAAGAATAAAAGCTTTTTTTGCAGTGTTCAAAATTTATTAAGGCACGTTAAAACATGTTTTTAGAAAGAAATCTACGTTGTCTCCCGGACTTGGCCAGCGTTACAGGCTATGGCCTTAATTCTCCTCATTACTATTAATGATGATAATGATAATAAAATATACCATAATGTGACAAAAACTTTGGCTTAAGGAAAATTTAGCAAGATGTAGAAACTCTAGGCAGAAGATAATTTTGTTCCGGAAGAATCAAACACCTCTGGTAACAAAGTTGTATCCAGGTCTGGACTAAAAAGAATGTTGTTACTTAGCCGCTGCACGTCCTAATTGCTCGCAATACCATTCCAAGTGTACATTCTATTGCTCTTGCTCAACAGTTAAGAGCAGACATCTGGCACGGATTGTATATTACGTTACGTATAGACTGCACTATTAAGCAAATCAAAAAGAGTCCAGACCTCAAAAGATAAATCACGACAAGTGCGGTGAGCTTTTGGAATATTACCTTGATGCTTCATAATTGTAGATATAAACATGGTTGAGTAACGCAAAATTGGAAATTCTGCTGCCAATAGTTATTATATTCTTTACTTGTGAATTTGTGGTCAATAAAGGACATTTTAGACAATGACTAGTGAAGGAACTGCGATTTCAAAGGACAATTGGAGAAATTCCGCATTGGATAATTTTCGTATATCATGCTCGTTTGTTACTATAAAACTTAAAATGCAGAACATACTGTATCTAAAACATGTTTTGTATAGATTTTGGAATGTTTCAAAATATGCGAATAATAATATATTGTAAATTTTGCCGTTGTTTCCGGCAACATCGGGATGAGTCGAATCCTAAGATTGGACGACCACATATCTATTTCGGAGTAACATCTCATCACCGCGGTCTTCGGATGTCGATCGATTATTTGGATAGCCAGTCGGCTGGATGAAGTAACCGTAGACTAAACAACAGTTAAAAGTTAAACTTGTGCTCAATTTTCATGGACAACCCAGTTAATCCACAACGAGTACTGATGTTGAGACAGTATTAGACATTGACGTGCAATCTATTATTATTTTTGTCTCTCGAGCCAAGTCATTTGTGGAGTAGGTAGAGACCACCGAGTGTCAAATATCTCTATCCTTGCAAATCTGACGTGCTCTGCGTGCAATGTAACAAGGATAAGGTCGGAATTTTAAATGGTCACTCTCGTGTTGGTATCCTTGACGATTAAGATAGAATGTCCTATGGTGTAGCGTATCTATAGCAAATATCTTTGCATCAAAATATAGTTTTGTCCTTAATGTAAACCGATTCCAGAAATGAGGTACATAAATTTTACGTTGTATAAACCTTTTTGAGTTATCCACTATTACAGAACTTATTCATTCATTAGTTTTGCGCATTCCTTGGGTTGTAGTAAATTTATAGAAACCAGCCATTGCAAAATCTAGTAGCATTTTTAAAATTGAAAATGTGTATTTAAATATATTTTGAGCATTTATGTGTGACATTATGCATGTACACATCGACCCTAAATACGAAGCTTAACTTTGATATTTTCACATATTAGAACGTTTTTTCGATGGATCGCCCGTTGAAAATCAGCAGATGCCTCGAAGCAAAATCGCTTCTTGTGCTGTCGAGGAAAATATATTATTCAAAATTAAATTGTGAATACGATCCTCGAGGCACCTTGATCTTTATATTTAATTTATTCCAGATTTAATACAAGTATATATGGCATTACGGAACATTTTGGGCTGGAGTTGATGTTTCATATCTAGAGAAGCTGTACAAATAGATATCTGTTGTATTTATATTGCTCTTACTAAGTGTCCTGACGTTGACAAACTTTGAAAAACGTGGAATCTATTCACTCTGCCCTACTATCAGTGAAACTTTTACCAACCCTCATCCCCCCGTTGTTTATACAGATCCTACTGTGCCCTGCTATCTGGCTTGGCGTGAAATATCACTTGATCCGATAACTTCGCCCAACTTTAGTTATAAAACTAATACTTACGCTTCAAGCTACTTGCGATTTTTTATCGATAAGTTGGTATTTGCTATTTGAATACTAAATAAATGTACTATGTACTGTGTCATTGACTGTAGGCGAAACAATATTGATGCAACGAATACCCAACTGGCAGCTCAGCAGTCAAAGTCCAACCAGAGAACCAACAGACCATTTAATGTCTCCAGTAATTCTTATTGCATAACAGTAATATATCCTGTTACTTGGCATATTTGGTCTGCAACTAATCTCTTTGGCTTTCAATAGCTACTTACAATTTATCGTATCTCAACTAGCAGTTACCCCAGCATCTGACTCGCGGCATTAATATCAGTGATCTCGTTATGCCGTTAAACTTAACATTGCACTGTTCAATGCTTTCACTGCGGATACACTTTCTAACAAACCTTTGATATAAACTGCTCCAGTAACTGTCATTTTTGTTGATTTACGCATTTCACTTAATAATAAGAACTAAAATATAGCCTCTAAAGCTATGACAAGCTTATGTTACTCATCTAATTCTAATACGAAATCTGTGTCAACGATTGAACGGTAAAAGGGTAGATGATGATGATGGTGATGATAAAAAGAATCTGTATTTATCTACTGCCTTGTGTCACAGAAGGTACATAACTGTGAAATACTTACACGACAGCATTAAATTTTGCATCTGGTGAAGTGTAGAGCAAAAAACAAATAGATAGGTAATATTTATCAATTATATGAGATATACTATTTTTTTATTTTATTAGATTCGTTCTGATTCTCTTGTTATTTCGGTAGTGATAATCACTGAAGATATGAAATCAGTCCCAATCTTGCCAGGGGGACAAATACTCTCTTTTACATGATTACTTTTCTGAATGAATTACAACTTTTTTTTCTGCCGTACATCAAATAATTCCACTAAGTGCAGAATCATTACCTGAATCAGGTGGGTGATGATTGTTAATTTCAAAAATGTGTCAAAAACGACAAAATACAAAGACTAAAAAGAGCCGACGACATGTACCTACTATAAATTTAACAATTTCCTGAGAGTTTAGTGTCGCTCGTAATAGACATACTGTTGCGTTGCTAACTATCTATCAAGCAATGATACTTTGTGGTCAGATTTTGAATTGTTAATCGTTAATGATTTACTTGTATTAGTGTTTCCATTGTCCATATTGAATTTACTACTCGTTTAAAATACACAATACTCAATCGTGATACCGTTAGGGGCACCTTTCATTTGTTTAATTTTGATAAGTAGGTATGTTGGTATTATCATCGTCCACAGTTTTATCATTCCTCGGTCAAGCGCGCGTTTTCTCTGAGAATGGAAAGGTCTATGATCTACCACGTTGATCAAATGCGAATTGGCTGACACATTTATATCTTTTTCTTCTTAGCGTGTCGATGACAAACACATTTTAAGTCCCTAAATGGTTTAAGGGACTAGGGTTTGTCATCGTGGTG
>DWME01004756.1:0-15869 GCA_018244795.1 Parelbella ahira ahira | reverse complement strand
AACGTGGCAGTACTGCAATCCTCTCTGCCTACCCATTCGGGTACAACCTACAGTCGTGATGTTATGTTATTTTAATGTACGGTTATAAAAACTGTCTATTTCTGTTTGGAAAAGAAGTTGCAAGTCATATTACGAGTCACTGAACGGCTTTCATATAAGATCGTTAATGTTGCACATTGCGTCCGAAATAGTTTAATAATAAAAGTAAAACGATAAATAAGGTTCTCATTTTGAATACGGATTTCATTCCAGTGATGTTACTTCTTATTAAAAATTCGACAAGACTTTATTTTGGTGCTATTTTAATATTACATATACATATGTATAATATTGGACTAACACTATTTAATATGAAACACGGATCTCTCCTCAAAGTGACAAGGCTTAAGGCCATCTACGATGGTCAAGTGCACGTTGGCAGACTTCAAAGGGCTTAAAGCACATTATGGGAGCACAGATTTACTCAAGATGTTTTCCTTCAACGTTACAGCCAGATTTCATGCTTCAAAAAGGACACAGGACTTTGTGATGTTAGAGATAAGTATTGGGATTTCGAACCCCAGATCACTGAAGCGGAAGGCTTGACTCGAAGCAACTATGTAGGTTCCTTTCATTGTGTTCGTAAAGCGAAAAATTCAAGTTTGTCGATTGTGTTGTAGTAACGTGGAAATTTAATAGACCTGATGGTGTTTAGGTTATATAAGGACTGAAATATTTATATAAACGTAGGTAATATAAAATACTATTAGGCATGGGTATGTCACGCTGTTACAAGTTTATTGTAACCGTGTCATAATAGTGTGGAATAAATAAATATACATGATATTAATATGTATTTAAAATATGCATATTTTACACGAGAAAACAGTTTCTAATGACCTAATCAGTCTACCTTTCTCATGTGTAATTTTCCTATATTTAATGTACTTTTACCAAATAAAAACCAACGGTTGACCGTGCTTGCTACCATTGTTCAAAATGTTTAAAAGTTACGAATATTTCTATATACACATACGTATGAACATTTATACAGACGTCCGGACATCATTGTAAAAATAGTCAAAAAATCTTCTTGGGATTCTAAAAAGTAGAGATCTGGTAAAAACTTAATTTTCGAAATTTAGGGTAAAAGCAATATTTCCAATTTAAAAAAAAAACCATTTGCTTATTTTTATAGCGGGAAGTATAAGAATTCGGTAATGATAGATAGAGCGTTAATACGGTGTTTTAGAAGTTTGTAATAAGTTTTGAAGTGTCAATTGCACACCATCTATTGAAATAAAATTAAAAAAAATGACAACAGATCAAGACAGAGCACCGCAATAGTGTAGTGCTTTTTTGTATTAGTATACAAGTTAATTGCGTTTTATTTAATACCTTAAGCACACTTATGCAAAAAGCCTTCACTTACAAAATAAATGCGTCTAATACTGCCATAAAATATTGCATGTAACTAGACAATGAAGAAACATTAGGTAATAATAACGGCCTAACCTCCCTTGACTGGGGTGTTTCGCACACAACAGTGCTTGATATAAAAATGTAAAATGCTTGTATACCTAAAAAAAGACTTTTATGAACAGATATTAATTCATATCTCATAAATATAAATAAGTAACCTTCCGGACCGAGTTCGCGGGCGCTCCGTTTAATACCCCTTTGGGGACCTCGAAATTCTCCTAGCTTTTTTTTCGCCACCAAAATAAATGGACAATTTTCATATTTTTTAAAGGAACAACCATTTAAAATAATGTCATCGTCTCAGTCCTCTTGCCGCTGACTTTATTGTGCCTACCCATATTCTCACCTACCCTAGGTTGACTGGTAATGCCATTAGATATTTATTTGTAAGTTACGCTATCTATCTATGTAATATGCTCGGAAAAATGAATATGCAATTAAGTTATATTATATCAGGTACAGAGAAGTACATACTAAAACAAGACGAAAATTCAAATGATTGCTTCACATATGCCACGAGGTTTCACGATAAGCTCCACAACGGAGGTCCATCGAGCTATGTAGCCTTCATTTACATTCTGAACTCCATCGACCGACGACCTCGTTTCCGAACTATTGGCTGTCTAGTCAGCCTGATGACAAGTACCGAATACCTTTATAACGTGTAGTTAGACACACTGAGACAAAACGCTCGGACCTGTTCTTTGTACCAACGTATTTAATGATCTTATAATCTCATATTTGAATTTATTTAGTGATAAGCACATAATCAGATCATATATTAGTACAGCAAGCCGACAATCAACATCATATTGAAACAAATTATATCTTCTCTCAGCTCTACATAAGACTAGTGTAATAGCCGTTAGGAACAAAGCTGGAGGAAAAAATCTAACGGATTTTCTTAAAATGAAGTATTAGTTATCAACTCATACATTCATACGCTAACACACTCACGCACTCACATGCAAATCGCGATAGCTGTTATAGTTAGTCCATATCATATATCACTGCCAATCTGTTATATGTTACACTGACTACCTAAAATAAAATGCATTTGGCCCCTGTGGCCACTATACGATGTGACCGAACACTGTCAATACATTACAGCTAATACAAACAGGTATATATTAGAAGTAATATTCTACAGCTAAAAGAAATTACCTTAAAGTAATTTTTTCAATGTCATGTTTGCTTAACATATTATAGTAATTGTGATATATTATGCTTAACGATGCCCCCTGCGCAACCTGACATAACTAAATAATAAAGATAACGATGCAAAGACCATCTAATCCTACTTTATGGGTGACTAAAGCTACAAATATATACGACAATGAGTTGTGAATATAATGAGTACAGCCTAGAGTTCGACTCGTAACTCTATACCTACATAACGAACTATGTGTAACTTTACACAGAACAGGGTAAATAGGATCACATACGTACAAGTTCGCTGTTACTTGTTTAAGCTCAGTTTATCATTAACATGTATTGTTATGTAACTCATAATATCCATAATGCTCCCTCATTATCCCGCTCTATTTGGTAGAGCTCTTTATTTGGACGTATATACGAATAACTTTTATGTTTCATGCAATCTTTATCGAAATTGGCAACATCTTAGCGAGGTTCTCGTATTCTGCATAATGATATTCCGAATCATTCTAATGTACTCTATCATATTTCATATATTATTCAGTTTTCTATTTACTTGTTTATATTAAAATGTTAAGCAGATTGGATTCGATTCCTTGACTATCTGTTTGAAAACAAGCGTAAAAATCATGCCTGTAATACCCGAAGGGCTAGACAGAGGAGTTTAGTACACTTCCACGTTTCATAAATTACCTTTACGTCCCACAGTGGAATAAGTAAGTGGTAACAAACGTAAGTTTACGGAAATCCTTTATTATTTAATTAAGCTAAACTATTTTAAATAGTAAGTATGCTTATGTTGCATGAGGGAGAATATCTTCATGCATGCACCGGTCAGACTCGTATAAAAACATACGTATTATGTGCATGCAAACAGTATTTGAAGTACGCAAAATCACCATATATAATTATATTCCATTACCAGATAGCTAGATTTCTTAATTCACAAACGATTGTGTCTTTTTTTGATGTTCCTCATATAATTTACAAATTATGTTTTTAATCTAAAGTGATTAATTGTCTTTGAACAACAGACTGCAACTTTGCTTATCTACAGACTAAACTGCAAGTAATGAAATAATAGAGAAAGGAATAAGATTTTTTTGTCCAACTATAGGAAGTAACAATTACATCAGCGTACGCTGTGGGGACCTGTAAGGATCAATACGCATTATTATTCCAGTCACAGGAATCACAACAGTAAAGTGTAAATCGGCCCTTAGGACTTCAAGCTAATGCATAATGTACAACAGATGATTACATACAGTATAATTACAGATAAAGTATCACAAGATTCTATCTTATTAACTTTATGTACGGGTAGTCCACTTTCCAGTAAATTACATTTTCTATTTGTGTAAAGAAATTCTAGTAAATTTATTTGATAATCACAATAAGTTATTATTAGAACGGAACAGAAATTCCTAAAATGAGATGCAATATGCTAAGCAGTACTCCATGATGTTCTAGAAAAGGTATATGTCAAAGCATACAATCTAGGTAGGGTGCGGTACTTTCTCCAGACGTTCCGCAGTTGCCAGAGAAATCTGTGCCCAGCAATGGGAACTAAGGACGGTTGCAACTAAGACATTGACACCGTGAGTAAAAAATAAGAGGTACCCACTTCTAGTAGCATAAGTATGGGTGATAAGCTATTAAACTGTCGGTATGTGCAACAATAATAATTTAAGCGTAGTGCAATTGCTAAGTTTTCCTTCTCAACGTTGCTATACTTAATATATTGAACATTATTATTCTAAAAACAAATTTTTGTCGGAGCGTCTAAATTTACGGAAGCGTTTTAAAAGTTTTTATTCCTAATTGTAACTGGGAATAAAATAATCCTGTCTTCTTACTAAAAGTAATATACCTACTACAAATGATATACTGCCAGTATCGGTGCAAAAAAATATATTAAATATTTCATATACTACCAATATCACGACTCACAAAATATTTTATACATCAATTACGCCAACATTGACTAATCGCGAGAACATAAAAAAACAATGGAACTAGGAGAATTATGAGGTAAAGTTCTAAAAGAGTAGAGTCAGAATGGCATGGGTAATAAATAATTCCAGAACGCCCGTAATCTCTTGTTAACGACTTCGGTGTCACATTACTTAGCAGTAAGCAGATGGGCTTAAGATTGTAAGCTATTAAACTGTCATATAATTTAACAACAACGGGATCAAGGTTTCTGTGATTGCAATATGTATAGATTCGTGCTTTATAAATACAATAAATATTTGAACAAATTGTCCGTTATTATAAACTAAAAATTCATCCGCCATTTTAAAATGGCTGAACGAGAACCAATGAATTGGACTCGTTGTTAACATTTAATCACATAGGTATATCCGCATATATTAAAGATAAGTATTGCATTTAATGAAACCGTATCCTCCAATAAATATACCTAATATGTATGTGTATTTTGCTTATGTACGCTTGTGTTTATAACGTGTATACATCTGTTTATCTTGTCACACTGAATAATAAAAAAATATTAGCATTAATAAATTAATTGAACCAGGCGTTTAATTCAATTACGTCGTTGTACCTATGTATTAAAATCTACAACAATATTGGTTTTAGAACAGGCCCAACTTTGAACACTGCGCAACTTTGTTGTTTCCACAACACAACTTGTCGTTATGAAACTGACATGAAATAATTGAAGTTAAACAACGTACATTTCGTGAAATCCAAGAACGTTGTACAGTGCTTCATATTTCACGATCCGAAGTAACGTTGAGTAAATAAATATATAATGAGAGCAGATCTCACGATGCGCTTGTATCGCTCCCAAGTTGAGCAAATTATGTTCAATTATTCAGGACTGCGGCATTTAATATCTGTTAACGGTGACCAAAGAAATATGTGAGTAATATGCATGGGATATGGTAATAATGTTGGAATTGCATGCAATATAAACTGTAACAGGGTGAAATATGTAGGTAACATCTCAGTGTTTACGTATAATGTAAGAAAACGCTGCAGCGCCGAGTTTTCGACACCTTCATTGCTTGTCCTCTGAATATTTTATACGTGTAATATAGTCGCCGGCAAAAGGGAAATATTTAAGAAAATTTTCTTTATCTACATATACCAAATTCAAAGAGCAAGATATTTGATGTAGATTGTGTTTCAGTATTTAAACAAATTTCACACATATCTACTTGTTTTATTACTGTGTTTTACATGACGTTTATTTCGCATCCAACCACTACCAGCAAAGTGGCTGGCAGTGGTAGGACCAGCAGTGAACGGAAGTAGGCTGATGATGATGGTGATGATGACATGACATTTGGAAGGATGTCGAGTAATAAAATCCTTATTGAAATGTGCAGTTCAATTTAACATAAGTCGAATATCAATTTTAAAAAAAATGGAGTAGACTTCTACCACTTCATATTACAACCTCTGAGTTACAATTTTTTTGTTCATTAAGAATTCAGTGAACAGCCATACACGTAATTTCTACTTCGAATACGGTTTTCATTGTCAAAGTAATCCTGCTGTGATTAGCCGAGTCATATTCGAACTAGAAATGATTTACTTCAAAAAGCCATTTAAATGAAATAAAACCATTTCCAACAAAACTCTAATTAAAACAGTGAAATTATTCATGGAGGAGACGAAAAATACTCATACTTATTATATCGTATCATACTCGTATTAAAGAAAAGAAGGGTATAACGTATCGCCATTGTGTTAAATAGATATACTGAATGTTTACACAGTTAAGTGTTGAAAAACGATAGATTGTATGCCCGGACCCCGGTCGCCGACGGACAGAGTAGAGAGCACAAGAAATGTGCTCAGCGAACCCCAGCCTCCCTCCAGCTAGGGTATTATGGACAAAATCTCCTTTGGGAGGCTTATGTACAACATTGTGCAAGGACAGGCTGATAAGAATAATGATGAATGATCCAGACATTTTATAATAAATATCGTACAAAAAGACCAAAGGTGTGGGCTGGTCAGAAAAAAAAACTGTTTTTATTTGCCAAAATATAAGAGTGAAACATTGTGACTTCCCGTGACATAACCATCGCGCGCTAACAATAGAGCTTGTTTTGATATGTGTATGTCGATTTATTTGTTCTCGTTGTGATGGCATTGATTAATAGTCTGAATAATATAATGGTATTGTACCTCCAAATTTGCTCCAGGGATAAATTATTCATCATATAAATAGGTTTCCGTAGAAATATTACTTACACTTACGTTACTCTAAGCAGACAGTGTGACGATTGTGCGGCAATTATTAGTTTAAACCATCCACAAACCTTATTGCTCTCCTGTGAGAAACGGGTCTCTTCTCGTAATTATAAGGGTTAAGGCCATTGTCTGGCACGCTGGTCTAACGGCGTTGTAGACTTCACAGGCTTCAAAGAACTCTAGTAAAAATTTTACGCTGTGTAAATTAGCTTAAGATACGTTCGTTCACTGTCATTATGTTTGATATTAAGAAGTAAATAATTTTGAAGGAAAGAGAGAGATGCGCACTAGGGTTTGAAACCAAAACCTCCGGAAACTAAAACAGAATTCTAAACCACCGGGTTATTGCCGTCTAATACTGTACCTAATTTTGCATTTGTACGTCGGAACTATGAAAAGAGAAAACAATTAACTCAAAATATGAAACATTAGGTACATGATGAAACATGTGAAATAAACGCAACGATCAGCGAATCCCAACGCTGATCGGCAAATCCTTTCACCACGATGACAAACCCTAAACCCTATTCGTGTTTGTCATCGACACGCTAAGAAGAAATGTGAAATATTACGTAATACCAATAACTAATGTTGGTAATATTAACCTAATATTTGTTATTTTTATGGCAGGAATTTTATTTTTCTCGTGATATTAATCTTAAGTGGCAATAATACGTGTTTATCACGAAATAGGATAATAATTGCGCTGTGATTTAATATTGCTTAGCTGATTTCCACCGGGTATACTGCTATGTGAAATTACAGGAGTAGGAGTAGCAGCAGTTACGGCCTAATAGTTTAAAATTGAATCTTCCACTCGATTGGCCCTGGGTTCAAATTTGGTGATATATCTTTTTCTTTGCAAAATTTAGTTTGTTGTTAAAGTTAAAAATTGGTTTGCAGCATTGAAAGAAAACATCGTGAGGAAATCTCCATACTTAAAAGTTTCCAATAAAATTTTTTGAGGCGTGTATAGTCGCTTAGATGGTATTTGGCCAGCCAGGCAGACTACGAACTAGATTAAGATTATATTCTGAGAAAAATCCCAAAACCAACAATAGCAAAATAATGATAATAAGAAAAGGCTTATAATGATAATATATATATGTAAATAGGTACATTGCCTTCAAAAAGTAAAGAATTATACGAGTTAACTACATACAAAGAAAGTTATTAAATGTCCGAGCTCTGCATATTCCTTTGAAGCCACGAGCAGATAATCACGAATAGAAAGGTAAGGTTGGGCGGCCTTTGGTTATGGTCACTGTTGATTGACACCGGATATAGGTCGCTCGGAGACACAGCCGCTCACAGATAACAG
This sequence comes from Parelbella ahira ahira, assembly GCA_018244795.1. Classification (NCBI taxonomy): domain Eukaryota; kingdom Metazoa; phylum Arthropoda; class Insecta; order Lepidoptera; family Hesperiidae; genus Parelbella; species Parelbella ahira. The sequence goes on along the minus strand of DWME01004756.1, from coordinate 7,699 downwards.
CTTTACACTTTGAATACGTTAGACGTTCATGATTTTTTTTGTAACCGTCACGAGATAAAATGTTACGTTACGTATAAAAACACCAATTTTGATATACAAAACGAAAGTAATAATGTGTATTATTAATATAGGTTAAAAAAAATTATTTTTTAAACGTTTTTAAAGACTATTAAATGATTACGCGGGCAGGGAAATGTAAAATTTGGCATAGGAAAATTTTATATACATAACTTTCAGGATTCAATAGTTACTATGTCTCACCGTGGAATAGGGGGCAAGCCCATTGCATTACACCGGACACAAACCCATACTCCGAGCTACTACTGGGATTTTCAAGTTAGAAAAACCAAGTTACACTCGAACTGGGGATCGCATCCAGCACCTCTTGTTCATCAGTCATGCTTACAAACTCGACCAACGAGGCAGTTATTAAGATAACATATTGTTAAAACACCAGCAAAACACCAAGAATCAAGTAACGAATATAACTGTAAAGTAATTACTAAGAACTAGAAATGGGCGAATAATTTCGCTAATGTTGCGTTACAGAGCACCATAAATATCGGCAAAAAATCTCACAAATCATGCAAATGTTAATAAAATACGTATACGAATTCTTATATACGTAATACCGCGCCTGTAATCCCCGAAGGGGAAGGAAGAGGAGTGTAGTACACTCCCACATTTTACCAGTTACATTCTTTTGTAAGATTCTTAGATATACATACATTCTACACTTACACGATTCTTTATCAGTGAGCACATTGATTTCTATTCTCATTCTGCTTGTAAAAATTTTTCGTTTAGTTATTTTTATTACATCGCCATGCCAAGTCCGTTCTGGAGTAAGAAAATACTAAATGCCACATGTCTCTATCTTCACGAACTTGACGGGCTTCAAGAACATTCATCACTCTCTCCACATACGTACGCCATTTTCAGAGGCTTCTGACTCCCCCACAAGCTAATATCTGACGTATGTAGTCAAGATAGGTGTCTCATTAGCAAATGGAAGTTTTAGAGTTTCGCTTTAAAAACCACCGGCTTATAATAATATTATTCTGATAGCTTAAATATTACATTAGGAAGTTCTAATCGGATTTCTCAAAACTTTGCTAACCAAATCCTATTTTCGATAGTACTTTTATTCTAAGTTGGATGCTCATGTATCTACACAATATGTCGCATGTAAATCATATAATAACTCCTTCGGTGTCCGCATAATAAAAAGTATTTTTCTTACCTCCAACTTCACGTAACAGCGTAATTCACCGGTTCACGAATGACCCTTATCGAACAAATAAAAGTGCTAGCTGTTCCTGAGATCGAGCAAACAACTGGCAAGTTGAGGCAATATATATAACAATTTATCTCTCCGCACTTTCAACTTTATTACAATACGATAAATATATTTTTAAAAAACAACAACTCCACGTGCAACCAAATTGAGTATCTAATGTACATAAATCAGAATAACGTAACGTCACATATTTATTGTTATGTTTGTGTGTATACGTTGTATACGTTCTGAAAAATAAATAAAATCACGCCTGCGATCCCCGAAGAGGTAGGCAGAAGGGTGTAACACACTCTGACGTTTTCCAGTTACGGTATACGTCCAATCATGCGTGATGTTACATTCATTTTTAAAATATCATATGTATGGTCTCGTTCTGGAATTGGCCCGTACTTGTACATATGAGCTACGATCTGAATAACCCTCGGAAAAGAATTCTTTTGTACTGAAGAAGTGTTGTTAGGTATGTATTTCCACAAGCATTTTCAACAAGCTCCCACTCGTTATCCTACGCGACGTTTGACTTTTTTTAAATTATAACAACTACTATATCTAAAAAAATATTCCTTAGTAGACACGAAAAAAGGAGGTGCGGTTGGAATATAGTATTGGAATAAATTGTAGGCAAAGTTCACTGTTTACCGGAGTTTTTCTAAATTACAATTTTATAATCAGGCTTTATTTTTGATAAACATGATATTGTTAAGAAACATATTACAATCGACCTGTAATTATTCTTCTGATATCCTTTAATTCTATAGATATAGTATATGTACAAATATATGCACATAAAGAGGTACAAATATATGCACATAAAATGTACAAGTAAACACCATGTGTGAGAACTTTTATTGCAGATACAGACGGTGTAATACCCAAGTACAAAATACATATTATTAACATGACTATAACATTGTCTCTGGTGTCGTTTACTATTGATTTCGTAACCATTGAACTTTATTTTTCTTTACGAGTTTATCCTAAATTTATTTTTAATAATAAAGAGCAACTTAGATTACAATTCATGGCATGATAGGCAGAATAAAGTATCAATTATTGTTGGCAATTTCATTGAATTGGTATACCTACTACAATGTATTTAAATAACTAAAAGAGAAATACCAAATATACACCGTTTTAAAAGCACTAGTTATAAAAAAGTGTAAAATACAAATATCCAACATACGAATAACTGATTAAACAACTCTCTTCATAAATAAACAGCAGATATTTGTAATGTTCTCTTGATTTTAGTCCGTTCTCTTCGTGTCAAAGAGCGCGAAGCTTTAATACTCTGTAGTCATATCACAGATATTGAATATTTTTCTATAAATTGTATGTGCTTACAATTCATTTACTAATGTACTAACAGAAATGAAAACAAGTACTTCACAGGAACATCGTTAATTAATAAAGTCTCTTTATAAAAAATAGAAGGTACGATTGCTCATTTTAATGCCGTTTTATTGCGGTCAATACCACAATTTATGCATTGGGGTATACAGACATCACCACCACCCTTTATCATTCCATTGTTGAGTTAAGTCTCCGCTCAGTGTGTATGTACAAGGGTGAAGAATATAGTTTGCCGAATTGGTCGAATCTGGGCTGACAGGTTTCATACGACTTAGAAAGCATTATGGAGATTGGTACATGATTGAGGTTTTAGATTCAGACATTCAACCACATAACAAATAGTTCTGCCTGCGGTCCAGTAAAATATTTCATGTAACTTATCTGACCGCTCAGTTCGGACACGAACAAACATGCTGACCGTTACGGGCGTTTTCATAAAGATTTCTGTGGTTTTAACTGGATCTATGTATTTACATGTTTCTATAAAATAGTAACAGCATATAAGTTTTCAAAACTTTTGAAACGCAATAAAACTAGAAGTAGTGAAAATATAACGGACAATGCTTAGAACTTTCTAGACGGAAGACGTATGATACGAGACCTTAAATATAATTAACTTAATTTTTGTCCTGCAACAAATATCGACTGTTCTTATACAATTTTATTGGCGTCAAGATAATGCGTTAAGGCTTTATATTGTAAAACTTTAAATGATATTATATAAATATTCACTATAGCCAGGTGGACAAAGATTCATGGGGACAAACAGTACCTATTTTACCGATATAAAAATACATATATTGAATTCTGTGAAAATCTTACTTACGTGGATCGACGTCATTCAACAAAACTAACCGGGTTGTAAGGATAAATGGCTTGCCGAACCATCGAAGCTGTAAAAATGTCGTAAATTCGAACAAAACAAGGGGTAAACAAATTCTCTATTCGGAGAAATATCTAGAAAAATAACGTAATGTTGTTGTTGTCCGCGTTAAGAAGGATATCACCTTGAGCCAAACGGTATTCGATTATACCGTCACAAAAACAACTATCTGAATAGCATTTGGGTTTTGCTTTATATTTAAAACTGTATTTTTATATCTTTAGAATATATGTCTGAATAACAAAAACTAAAATATTAAATGAACGTTTTAAAGTAGAACAGAGTTAAAATATTAGCTAACATTCAATGTTACTGAAAAAAAATATATACCTACATATACATGACCATTAGAAGCGATTAAAAATTTTTTTTTAATTTCTGACCTATTACTGTTTATTTGACATTATGGTAATATTAAGATTGAACGAAGACTTACAAACCTTTTTTAATAATGTGACTGCCTCGTTGGTCGAGTAGTTGCAAGCGCGATTGCCGATCGGGAGATCCTGGGTTCAAATCACGGGTTGGGTACTATTGGTTTTTTCAAATTTAGAATTTTTAGTAATGACTCCGAGTTTGGATTTACGCCCGTTGTATGCCAATAGGTTCACCACCTATTTCATGGGACGTAAAGGTAACTGGTGAAACGTGGGAGTGTACTACACTCCTATACCTACCTATTCGGGGATTACAGGCGTGATGTTACGTTTATTATAAATTCCTAAGAGGTATTATAACTATATCTAATTGCCGGTTCTTGTTAAAGAGATAGCCACTTGGTCTCCGAATTAATACGGACGTCAGGTGGCAGAAATCGTCTCCCCAATAAAGGGATTTAACACTCTTTATAACACTAAAGTTTTACGTTACGAGATCTAAGATTGTACGGCTGGCGCAGCAGAGCCCCTGAAGCATACTTTATCCTCTGAATCGCTGGTAGTTATGGTACATTTTCTAATTTACTTTTCACCTCAAAAGGTGTAAGTTAAGATAATTAGTATAAAAATCACGTACTCGGTTGAGGCGGCGCGGCGCCTGGGACGCAGAGCGTCGGCTGGCGTGAACCGGACCCTAATAAATGTAAATTAAACTGAACTAATTTTTCTTTAATTAGCGTAAATCAACATTATCGTTTGAGGTGAAATTTGGAATATTTTTGAAACTATATACACATATAATAAAAATTTTAAGTCCATTTAAATTTATACTCGAATGTCTCCGAAATAGGCCGGCGTATATGAAGAAAACAATGAATGTAGGAGAAACACGTCGGCTCTGTAAGGATAGAGATATTTGGCAATGTCATATTCGAATAATTTGTTATACGAGTACCTCAGTACCGCAAAGTGAAATACAATGGTAATGTCTATATTCCGTGCGGCGCAAACCTCGAGTGACAGATATTGCAACAAGTGCCATTTTTAGCCGTAAAATCCATTTACACACAATACAACGTTGCCTTATGAACGGCGCAGTAATCTCAAAGCTATTTCTGGTTTGTGGCATATTGAACAACTGACGTGACATCGACGTGAATAATGGTTTTAACTAAAATACAAATGTATTGTAAATAAGAGGCATATTACGGTAATAGTTACAATAACTAACTGCGAAACACTGTAACAAAACAAGTTCAAAGAATCTACGAGGTTTTATACATATTTATACGATTACACCAGAAAATATTCACTAATGAACCAATTAAACGTAAAGGTAGGGATGTAACGTAAATACCCGTCTACGTACCTTTGCTGTTACAATGCAAATAGCGCTCACGAATTTCGGCATGAAAATAAACGACGCTCTTTTAACCACTCGTATTTGTGCGGGAATCTCATAGGGATTATTGACAAGTGTTTGCAGCGGCCGATCTCGTGACAATGCGCGGCTCCCGAGATATCTTCCGTTGCAAACTCGGTCACACTCGCCGGAACACGCCAAACATCAACAAATACATATCAATCGTGTACAGATAGACAGCACAGAGTGTAGTTTTTCGCGTATGAAATATACTTATTTCACTTTTTTTATGTACTCCGAACTAGTACAAAATATTTTATTGCATTACGCTAAACTACGGAGCAGTTTATCACCGATTATGTAAGTGTGTGTGTGTGTGTGTGTTCTTTCAGTTCGTAAAGACATTACAAGTATATAATGTATTTACGATTGACAAATTCTCAGTAGCACAGATCAGTCAATATGGTATTATGTAAGCATATCAGATCATATTACTTTTTATTAATGAGTATATCGAAAACTAATGTTACATGTAAGTAGTAAAATAAATATATTTATAATCCTAACCTTTATATTGAGTAGTCTAAACATACGACAAGCAAGAACATCTAGGCTGAATCAGCTCCGGAAGAACTCGAAGCATACGTAGACACCGTAGTAGGGAGCTACGAATGAGGCTACGATTTTCATATTATTTACTTGAGACGTAATTAAAAATTCCAGCTAAATTTTAATTATGATAATGACAGCAACTACGCTTTTTATTCCATTGAATTGAAAATTTCTGTGAATGAATTATGATCAGACAGTATAGGTAGGTATATGGGATAATTTTTCTTCAAGTCATCGAGGACAGCTCATAATAACTATATGCCTTCAGTACTATAATATCGCCCCTGGTTATATACATAATTACATATGATGTACTAAAAAGTTTTCACTTATATAAAAGTACATATTATGTACAACTAGTTATGTTGTACACCAGTACTTAACCTAACCTTTAAGAATCCTACATAATGCTTCGGAAACAAAGCAAATAATAAAAATATAAGCATCACGTCTTCACTAATTTTATAACTTACTTTAACGTATAAATGTGCTTTTTTCCCAAAGGGATGGGCAGAGCAGTATAATGGACATAATTCATTGTATTAAAATCATAAGAACAAAAGTATTTTGCATAATAATCGTATGCGAAATATTAGAGAATAGAGTTAACATCCGCGTTTTATCTACTCTACTAAATACGTCCGATAACTGCCGGTCTTTATCTTGTCCATATTTCCCGAATAAATACCCGGATCGGGCAATATCGCCGATCTCCGCACCGGCTGCAGCTTATTGCGCAAACTTCTCGCCTCTCGCAAGCAATATCTACTCCGTTGTGTCACTTTACTGATAAGTGTTATTAGGAAATTTTCCACTTCCACTGATAAATCTAGAAACACTTTTCAAATACTAATTAGAAGTATAGTAATATAAATTAAAGGAATTATTTTAAAAAGTTAGAAGTTACCAAAACAATGGTTATTTTAAAATTGAACATGCTTTCAAATAGACGATTTTAGTGTAACTTTCTTAAATAATTATATTCCATTATAAATGTCGGTGCGAGAGTTAGCACCGGCGGGCGCAAGATCTCGCCTTATCGAATGATAGGTATATACCATATTTTCTATTATATATTATACAACGGTGCTTAAATGAAATAATATGTCTAAGCACATATAATATGATAAAGCTAAATTACATATGAGTTATTCTTTTTATCTCAGTCATATCCAACTATTATAATCTGCTTTGCGACCTCTTTATTGTTCCACTGTTGGACACAGGTCTCCTCTCAGAATAATATATTTTCATAAATAAACCTTTATCGTGATAACCTGTCCCGAAAAAGTACCTCGGTGTTATAATTCAAAAATGCTATTGAATAGGTATTATTGGTCGATTAAATAATGCGTAATGAAAGTAGATGGGTGGCCACCCCAATCGCAGAAAGTTGAAATAAGATCGTTCAGCAATTAATATACTGCCTTTCTTATCTTATTACGCACATCATTTATATGTTAAAAATTCAATATTTCAATAATATATTCTACTTTGAAAATGATTAAAAAGTTTCTAAATTTTTACTATCAAGTAATACGACATCGGATATGTATTTTAAAAGTGATCCGTAATTCAACACTTTTTAAATTTTGATAGTCATATTAATTAGAATTTTCAAAACATCAGTAATGAACCTAATTATTTTAAAAACACTAAAAAATTCGCTCCTTATATATGAAATGAAAAAGTAATTAATCGGGTTTCGAATACGAGTACTTATTTACACTTACCTAAAATCAATCTGTTTTTTAAAATTTAAATCTCATAATGGCATATTGGTATCTATATTTATAATGAGATATATCATT
>DWME01004755.1:0-15870 GCA_018244795.1 Parelbella ahira ahira | reverse complement strand
CCCGAAGGGGTAGGCAGAGGAGTGTAGTACACTCTCACGTTTCACCAGTTACGTTTACGTCTCATGGAATTGATGGTGAGCCTATTGCCTGACACCGGGCACAGGTAAAAAATTAAAATAGAAGCGTAAAATAAGTGATCTGACGGAAATAGGATACGAGTATTTGAGGACGATGTAAAAGGTAAATATTAAATTGACAATCGACCGATTAATATTAGCATTGTTAAAATATAATCTATTCCTAGATATCGTTTTTTAAAATTTTGTAGAGGCTTTAGAAACTTTATATAAAACTTTTTTATAATCATAATCTCATTTACATAAAGAATTTAAGACCAATATTGCTATAATCGTATACACGCATGTCATTGAAATGTAATCTTTTTTATTAAATTTTTGTTTAGAGAGGGTTTTCACAACGCCACCCTCATGAAATGTAATCTTTTTTATATATCACTAATTTGAATAGCTGACAATAAATCGAAATTTATATCTCGTGTATTGGTTATACAAAAACGTACCTGTCCACTAATAAACTCACTCTTCAATTCACTCTCACATTCTCGATTCTCTCTTTCAAATCTACGCCGTTTGAGCGCGGATAGATGCGAAACTAGTCGGACTGTCCTGAAAAGACATAAGTGACTTAAGACAGTACATTATTTAACCAAAAGGGTTCTTCTTGAGAATGTAATTGTATTGAGAATGTAATTGTATTGTGTAATTAAAGTATTATGTGTACTGTAGCCACGCGTTGGAGCATTGCCAGGACATGCGCCGGGACACTTAACGTATGTCCTGTAATTGTTTTCGGAAGCGCATTAAGAAAATTAATTACAAGATGATTTGTTAAGAGAGGTTTCAAGAATTATTTATGACATCGACATGTCATAATTGTAGTTAGTAATTGTCTTAAATGATTTTACTTAAGTATATAAATAGTACAGTAAATTATATAATCACATTTTTAAATTATCACCGATGTTTAATTTTAAGAAAATAATTCTTCATCATTATCACCGTCATCAACGCTTTTGTCATTCAACAAATTTTCTATACCATAGAGCATATCAACGACAATTCTTACAATGTATGTACAATAATTGTACATATATCCATACGATGTATTCCGTGAAATCCAAAAAACGAATATAATTAAAGTTTGATTTACTTGCGAAAATTCGAACACTGAACTGCGCATTGGAATACTGAAATTTAAGCCTCACCTGTCATTATATATACCACAAAAGTACGTCTCTGAATATCAAGAAGCAAATTGTTCAGTAGCGGAAATGACGCAACAAAACGATATAAATTACTTCTTATGGATAAATCAAAGTTTTTGGATGATAGATAATAATTATTAAATATTCATGTTCTTTATCCGTGAGGTACTAGGTCAGAAATTCGCTGATCCATGCCAATAGAGGCCGTCGTTTCCTGACGCTGAGCAATTCGCGCCTGACTGAACCTCACTACAAGCCAAAGACATGAGTCTCTTCCTGCTCTGTTTATTTTGAAATTGCAGCTTTTGTTTGATTTTCCTGACATCTTTTGACTAGTTACTTACTTTCAAGCTAGATTTCTTGTGGTGCAAATTCTTTTATCAATCGTAAAACGTTAATGAAACTTTGTATTCGTAAAAAGTTGAGCGATTGTGTTCAATTTGAATTTAAATTGTTTTTTTTTAAATGATAGACAAACTCTTCTTAAGACGGATAAAAGTCATAATCTGCCACGCTCGCCAAGTGCAGATTGGCAGAATTTACCTGTCTAACATCAAATATTTTTAGATAACAAATACAATAAGCTACCTAGTTTCATTATTAAAAAATCTTTCTTGTCAAAAATAGATAAGGGAAATTAAATATCAGTCATAATAGGTAATTATACATTTTTACTTAAGCTACTAGCGGTTAGAACACAATCTTAGCTGAAAAGACGCAGGTAGCTTTTTTAACATATGTTTTTCATAACGTAATAATACAAAATACTTACATCGAATAAAACCAGCTACAGTACGATGCATTGGAATTATCTACCGAGTATCAAAATACTCTACGTTAACATACCTATATAAATAGATGTGTAATATTATATTCGTCCTTTGTATACCCGGCTTACTGATTCCTGTTACGTGCGGACCCAGCCACCGGACACGAGCGGAATGTACGAGCGCGACAGCTTGACCTGCTTCTGTCCGTATATAACTGTCAAAACTACTGACAGTTGTGTTAAACGCCGTTGGAAATAAGCTATTAAATGGTAGTTTTATTTAAAAAAATGAACAGATCGTCTGGATAATTTTTAAAGATAAAACTGTGAAAGTAAGAATGTGTATGTGTAGAAGAATGTTCAATAGAGGGTTAACTGGCGGAATCGCCTCCGCTGTACTTGTTTTTGCTACTATGCGTTTGATACTTTTCGTCATCATCAATTTTGGTACTCTAAGCAACATAGGAGATCAGAAGATAGTGTCTCCCGCACTGTCCAAGTATGTATCGGCAGATTTCGGACAACTGATATGACCAGCTGAAAAACAGCTGGAAGCGGCTAGATTCCAGGAGTGGACTCATGAAACCAGATGGATGAGTGTATTTTTAATATACACCACACTAAGCAAAATTGAATAGAAAAGTAAAAACTTGAAACGAAACGCTGCCAAGGCGCATTGCAATTTTATAAAACCATTACCAACACATTAACTGTAGGGAGTTAATTGTAGCTCTAAGCACGTTAATTCTAACGAATGCTTGTATACCAAGCGTTTCCAGTTAATCCCTCAAAATAAATTATGCCCAGCAACCCGTGAGCATCATTAACCTTTGTTAGTTTTCAGTCTTGAAATGAAAACATACGGGATAATATAATGTTCATAAACGCAGTTTAAGTAATTGTATCATAAAATTAATTGCAACAAGTGTGTGGAATTAGCTGGTGTATTTATGTTTTTTTCGGAATATGACTAACTAACCTAACCTAACCTGGCCTGGCCTGGCCTAATCTAACGTAACCTAATTTAACCTAACCTACCCAAGCTTTTACTGTATTCGCTCCTAAAGATCCTAAAGAGGTCGCAGTGGAAATTTAATTGAAAGGACTTAAAAGAATGACATAACATTTCATTTAAACCGTTATATACTTTCATTATGTATTGATACTTAAGAAACGCTTAATATTTACGCTTATTTTGTTTATATATTATTTAAACAGTATGGTCACTTCATCTAAGACAACATCTTTCTATCCTCAGGTCAAGCGGCTATTAATATAAGTGCTGTTTACATTAATGTAATTGTTGTAAACATTTATAGTTACTTTCAAGTTATATTATATCCTTTGCAATTAATGTATCTTATATATGGTGTTTATGCCTATTATTAATTTTATTCAATAACTATTTTCGTACACCTCTGCTCCGAATCCGATTACTTCTAGAATTAACTCCTACCCAAACCTTGTTTGGCAGACATTGCTTGTTAGCGATTCGCCTGTTGCGTACCTTCCTCAAAATCTATTGTCTCTGTTTTTGTCTCATTTTGGTATACAATAAAGTATAATTGTATTGCATTGTAATTGTCATAAATAATTTATTACGATTCTTCCAATGAGTAAACGCTTCCTCTAATTGGCTTCCCTCATACTGCTCTTACATTAATAGTTCGCAATTATACTACACATACATAATATGTATAGTACAACTTAATATTACCTCTTATGATTCAACCATCAAGTATGACTTCGACAATTTTAAGCTCATAGCAACCAGACTATCGAATCAGATTTCTCGGAACTCAGATCTCAATGAGTCGCTGTCAATGCGGAATCGATTACGGAGCGTAGTGTGGCGCAAATTGAATAACTCGTCGACGTCGTTGCCGAAGTATTGAATAACTGGTCGACGACGATGCCGAAGTTGATACACGGTTGCGAGGATTGTAGAATATCTTTCTGACGCTCTTGAATTGTGTCAATATCAACGATTCAGTTATTTTATTGGACATTTCAGTTTTTACGGAAATGCTTTAAACATTTTGTAATACATAGATTGCTAGTCTTAGCCATCAGGTGGATGATTTGTATTTTTTGTTAGATATTGACTCGTGCATTTGTATGATTTCTTCCATTGTATATAAGACCAACATGGTTGCTACAGCTAAGTCTCTTCAGATTATGACGGAAAACCCGTTCTCATTCATTAATCATCATCATCATAACAACACGCGTGAATTTCTCTAAAGAGTTGAGTTGATTCTATATGGTTGGCCATATAGAATTGATTATAAAATGTAGCATGCCACGGATTATATACCTCGCGACATCATTACGCAAGTGACAGATATCATTAAAATAGCGAGATATACTCAGTAATACTAATTATAGAACGTAGCGCGTAACTAGACGGCGTCATTTCAGAAGTTAATAATTACAACCGTGCGATGGTCTCTAAAAGCTATTAACTTTTGTCAATATTTCAAAATAAATATTATCTTTAAAATCTAACCCTTTCGCATTTCGTTTAAAGTAATGTTTAGCTATCAAACACGTTTTTCGTTTTATCGCTATATGGTTGTATGAGTTAATTATAATGAATTTATAAACAATAAAACTACAAGTGCTAAACAATACTAATAAAAGCAACGATAGCCTAGTGGTTTCATATTCAGCCTCTCATTCGTGTGTCTCGGGTTAACAATTTGTTCTAACTAAAACGTTTAATAGTAATTTTAAATATTTAATACAAACCATACGAAATGAGTTTCAAATAGCGAAGTACAAATCGACATTCGATTTATCGTTTTTAATGCAAACAGAAGAATATCATTATTCTTGAAGTATCCAATCGGACTGAGATGTCATCGACGCGGAATCGATTACAGACCGAAGCACGGCGCAAATTGAATGACTCATCGATGTCATTACAGACTCTGATATTTTTACTATGTCCTTAGAAAGTTTCAAATTATTTCAATTTAATTTTAAGTAAAAAGAAATGTAACCTCACGCCTACAATCTCCAAAGAGGTAGAGGAAGTGTAGAACACTCCCACGTTGCACCAGTTACGCTTACGCCCCATAATCAAATAAGTGCTGAGCAGGGCACCGGGCACAAATCCTTTACAAGTTACACAAATATCGAAATAACTCGCAAACTTTCTTTAATAAGTATTTGTAACTCAGATTCTGATTCTGAGTTTAGACTCGTGTCCAACACTAAAACGATAAACTGTGCTGATGATGATGTTTACTTCAATAACGAAATTCATAGATATGTGTATCAGTCATATAATTTACATATCTGTATTTGGACCCAACTTACCAGTACCGTGTAGCCGTAAGTATTGGTAACTAATACATTATTATTATTAAACATAATTAAATCACTACTCAAACAAATATAATACCAATAGTCGTACCCATAAATCATTAAGAAATCGTTAAATGTTTCTATCTCAATTTATTAAGACGCCAAAAAACACCATTTATCAGTATTGTCAAAACCATCTTTTTAACTCAACCTTTTGGAATTCTAACTGTTAGTACCATGACACCATTAACCGTGATCTCCGTTGAAGCGAAAATTGATCTAAAAGACGTTATATACTCTTCGCTAAAGTTATTTTTTCCTTTCATTGGGAGGACAACACGGATCATAAACTTTTATAACGATTCGTGGCTATTGGCACCATTGGCCGAAACTATGATTAACAGCGCCCTTTTGAACGGTCGAGGGAATAAATATCCTCAATAAGGTATCAGGAAAAAGGTATGAATGCTCGCAAAAAGGGCGCATAAGTATTCTCAATGGACGTAAATGATAGTGAAAGAGATTCTCAGTCGTATTTTATTTTGGGTTCTCTATCAACCGCGGTTGACTGAAGGAGTGGTAATATGTTTTTCTGTTGTAAACCATCGTTTAAGAAAAATATTAAATATATTCTCAAAAGATTTTTTTTTGACAATAACAATTACAATGAGTACATATAATACAACGGGGTAAAGCTGCCAGTGTTATGAAAATCAAGCGTCACAAGGACATTTTAGAAGAAGTTTTTTTTTATCAAACAAATTCTAAAAATAAAAATAATTAGGTGTAAAAAGTAGATTAATTAAAAAAATATCACCGTTCAAATCTGTTGTTATTTGTAAAATACATTGACACATTCTAACAGTTGACATGATCAAATAGATTATTGTTTATTTTCCGAACAATTATTATATACAATTCATTCATTTATAAATATAAAAAAACGTAACATCACACCTGTAATCCCCGAAGGGGTAGGCAGATGAATGAAGTACACCCCCACTTTTCACCATTTACATTTATGGACTTATAAATATATGTATACTGAAAAACAAATTATATTATTATACAATCACAGTAAGTGCCTTACAGGGTAGAAATAGAACACAGGCTGCCAAATATATCTATCCCTACTGACCTGTTTCTTTCACATTCATCAGTCTCTAAATACACCCCAGTTTCGGAGACTTGATACCAAATTACTTGTATTTAATAAACGATTAAAACTATTATCAACACTTGATCGGAGTATGATTATCGATTTGTTTATATTGGTGGCACCGGTCCTCGGAAGGCTTATTACTGCTAGTCCCGTCCCTGGATTAGCGGGGAAAAGCACTTAGGATTTTATATTGGAGCGCCCTTCGAGAAGTTCGTATTCACGTTGCGTTCTGTGCGAGGAAAGCGTTTTATCTGTCACTTTGCGTCGGTTCTTGGTCAATATATCAGTTTATACATATATGTATATCTACATTTTTTATCAAGTACGGCTATTCAGATTATTCTGTTTTCAGATCAGTTTATGAGATCATCTATCTTCTTGATTGATCGGCAACTTCTCTTGTCAAGAAGTGTTTGCTAATTTCAGATCGTCAATAATTTAAAAATGCGTCTCTATTATTACTTCAATTCATAACAAAGAGTTCTAGAATTTTAAAAGTTGATTATGCACAACATATAGACAGAATTCTAGAAGAATCTTCATGAATTCTGCTACATAGTGATATACTTCCTTTACAGCAGGTATGAAACGACCCTGAGAATACGATCCTTAACCTGGGTTAGGATAAAATTCTAAGTTACCCACTGACGAAAAATCCCACAACTGTTGCTTATAGTAAGCAACCATATTCAAATTCGTAACCACAATAGTCCGTTGCATTTCCTTTTGTTTTTCAACGTCGTATGACATAGGCGCGACGTGCATATTATGACGTAACAATTACGAAATGTTAACCGCTGAATGTCATAAAATTTAAACGATAAAAACACGCTGTGACATAATGTAACGTTTTATGTAAAAACTTCTCAACTTTCAACAAGCTATTTGTAATTTTATGCTTCACATTGAACTGTGTTCGTTTTATTGTTTATGGCTGGCTGGTTTTTCTTGGCACAGAGAATATTTGTGTTTAAAAAAACTTTTAATTAAAACTACCCTGTTATTTGGTGCGAGGGTAATGGATTGCAGTTTTGTGTAGCGCGTAATCAATGTATCAACTCTGAGCTCTACGGTCTTTGGATGAGTCTAACGTAGACCATCTAAATGCGTAAAAGTTGAATGAGGAATTGAAATGAGGTTTAGATTTTATATTTACGATTTAATTTCACTTCTAATCTAATGTTCTCCAAGGTGAAAGAAACGTAGAATTGGGTACAGCTGATTTTGAACTGAAGACCAATATAAAAATACATATAATAAATTATGTTTGTGCTTGTTCCTCGGCACTTGGCAATCGACAGTTCATACTCATGCTTGATATTCAATATTAGACAGCTCATATTAATAGTTGTCAGTGCAATCATATTTGTACTTATAGTTTTTTTAATATTTCAATAATAGCTAAGGAAATAGTAGATTTTTAAAAAGGTAGGTTATATAAGGTATTCTATTAAAAAGGTAGATTACTTAAGTCGATTATTTAAAAGGAATAGTAGAAGACTTATACACATTAATGTGTCGGTCAATCTGTACAGACATCAGTCGTTAGAACTGACGTGTATTGGGAACATTAACATACATATACATCATATATCTACATACGTGCCGAGCAAGATAAAAATTACTATAAAAATCTATTACAGCTTTCTAAATGGGGATAAAAAACGGCAATCGCTGCTGTTAAGCAGCAGTAACAAGACTGGTAATGCTCTGTATACATTTCTGAAGGACTCCATACTGCTTTATATCTTTTAGAGAATAGTAAATTTTTAGGTTTAGGTTTAGTAAAAACTACTGTTTTTAAACTTAAAACCTTAAAGATATTATACTTACTATCGACAAAGTGTAACGGTAAAAATAATAGTCGTAATAATAACGAGAAGAACGAGCGCAACAAAGGTCGTTTCGTTACAACGAGTAGAGTCATAATATTCATTATTATTTACATTAAATGGTCGGACGAGCGAACAGGTGATTGCCTTAATAATAAATTCTAATACGGAGTGTTAAAATGACGCCTCAGGGTGCCAGTACTGAAAACATACGGGAACCTGTTTGGTGTCGGTGGAAGTGACGTTTCACCTTTAACTTATGGATATTATGTATGTAAGTACATTAACTGTCATTGGCAAGATGAATTTATAGGTAAGCACTTTTCTAAAACTTAAAATGAACAAGCGTTACTCGAAAAGAAACGATTTGCAATATGAAATGACTCAAGACACATTGTCGAACAAAAAAATAATATCGTAACTAAAACATTACAACGGTGACTATAGTTGACTGCCTCGTCTTTTAAATGGTTTGCAAGCGCGACTGCTAATCGCGGTCGTAGGTTCGATTCCGGGTAGGTCAATAATGAAGTTACCTCGTCCATTTTCAAATACAGAATTACAATCTCAGAATTTTCAAATCCATGTGCTCAGTAGTGATGGCTGGTGAACTGCTGAGCCGGAAGTTCTGGACTAAATTTCCAATATAGAGAAATATTTCTGTAATAACAACATATATTTGTTTTGTGGCAAAGTGTAAGTAAGTTTATAATATTTACGTGTATTGACATAGCCGTCTAATTAGTATAGCACCTAGATTGGGATCAGATCATCATATTGTAAAAGATAGTGTTCGTCAATCATGATCATAATCATCATCATAAACCTGTCGATTTTTCCATTGTCTCAGAATGAATACAAACAAACATGTCCAGCAGTTAAAAAGAAATATATGTATGTATAAACAAAACTCTACATGTCATAACTCTACATACCATTAATTAGAGCTGAATCTCTATGGAAATAAGAAACAAAATGCCCGCCGAAACCATGATATCGTAATGTGGCTTTTAACGCGATGAACATGCCACACCATGGGAATTACACAATACACCATTTCAGTTTCCTGTACAAGTTGTTTTTTTCATTTGGGACACAAAACCTCGAAATTTTAAAACTGACGAGAAATATCTCACAAAAACTCTACCTACTAACGAATCAGATAGAGTTCGCGCACTTTTTATTTTGTTCTCAGTCACTCAATTTTTATTTTGTTCTCTTTAGTATGCATATATTTATAAGATAACAGATAACAAATATATATATCTAGTGCATATTATGTCTTAATTATAACTGAGAATTGAAAGGCAGCAGAAACAGAATGACATCCAAAGTTATAAATGTAACATTACACCTGTAATTCACGACAAGCTAGGCAGAGGAGTGTACACTTACACACAGTACACTTTTACATTTTACCAGTTACGTTACGTCCCACCATGTACTAGCGGATGAAGCTATTGGTATAGTAAGTATACTGGACACAAATCGAAACTCCGAGCCACTTCTAGAAATTTCTACTAGGAAATATAAGTTAGAAATACTAAATAGTACCTGCAAGTAGTAGCTTACAACCACTGCATCAACGAGTCCGACCAGTCAACTACAGCCAGTGTTTGTATGTATATATTTTTTGTGTAACAAAAATTTTGTAAGCAGATTAATATTTTGCCTTCATGATTTCTTAACACATGTCACCTTCTTGTAAAGGTAACATTTTATTTATACTATATCGTCACGCTAGTTTTTATATGGTATAGGCAAAAAACATCTAATATTATCTCTTAAGCTACCCTGACGTGCTTCTTCTAAATATATAGGTACTATACATTTATTGCTGGTACAACAATAATAAATAGATTTTCAAATGTATACAAACAATACTAACACTTGTCACCTAGCAATAAAGTCGAATTTCCAACAGAAACTCGAACAGATCGTATTAAACGTCAAACGCCCAAATCCTTATTGAGTTGCGATATTTGACAAGGCTAATTCTTTTATCCGCTTTCTACTGGAACACTTATTACACAGGTCACCTTCAGGCGTTATATTGAATTTATTATAACGCCTCTTCAAGTTGTAAACTATTCTTGGAGGCTACAAGACTTATTTTTAATAACAATTTTTTAAAAAATAAGCGACTAGGCCATAATTAGCTTTGGAAAAACATGACTTTATATTTTGGATAAATGAAAACAGTAGGTAGCTAAGTAGACAGCAGTCAAAAGTGATTGCTGACGCCATTAGACTTCTGCTACCGACTTCAAATAGGACAGCAAAAATAAGACTGTTAATGTGAGTTTATCGGGTTAGTTTACAATCGCTTTAGTGGTATTCCCATTAGCAAGCAATTTGCTGTAATTTACGCAGTGTTTCCAAGCTTCAGAATGTTATCATTATTATTATTATTACGAAATCATAACGCCAGGTCTTTTACGCGGTAGGCATAGAGCACGGAATGCTAAATTTGCTTGGGAATTATTAATCACAGCGAATAAAGTACCATTTTCACTTTATAAGATTATTTAACGGCTTATGAGCAGAACTTCTTGACCTTGACTTATATCTATGACCTATATCCGAAGACATGGGCAGAGGATTGCAGTACTCTCTCACCTTTCGCTAGTTTCGTTTACGTTCCACAATTGAATAGTTGTTGAGTCTATTGCCGTACACCGAACACAGATCCAGACTCCGAGCCACTACCAGAATTTTCTGTTAGAAAATCTAATTTGTAAAAATACCAACAGTTCTCGACCCGGAATTCGAACCCAGGATCTTGGTCGATTATAATATACCTCTTATGCGCAAGAAAGTTAAAATTATTATGAAATGTGTAGGTGTATAGCAAACGGTACTAAAGGTCGACGCAAGTGGAAAATAAACGAGCCTGTTTTCAGCTGATATCAACCCGCTGAAGTATATAAACATTTGCACCTAGGATCAGATCCCAAACTTCTAACACAAATTAGTCATAGAACGTCGAAACCTCCGTGGGCTAAGTTACAAAGTTAAACAATATACACATATAATATCACTCTTATTTCCCAAGGACGTAATCAGAAACAAAAAAAATCCACCAGCTGCGGACATGTGATATGTATTTGTTATTAAACTCATTATATATATTTGTCTAATAAAACAGTATTCTAGCTTTCCTTAACCTTGTCCAAATGAAACTGATATGGCGAAGCGAAAAATTAATATTATTGTATATTTAACGTCAAATTTTCATCAAAATCATGAAATATGAGGATGGTATGTTAACCGTTTCTACTACGTCAACAAAGCAACAAATTTAAATACGCCGGCAATAAAATTATATAAACGTTAGCTCCAAAGCATTCCTTGGCGATACGCCAATCGGGCGGAACTGTAAAGAACAAACACAAAAAACTAAGGTAGAACGTTTATTCGTTGACGCTCCACTACGCAAGCACCGAATTGCCTGAGTTCGGTGTAGGTTTGTTTTTCCAAATTAATACGCAAATTTTAACTGTCTCTTATGGTGTTAAATATAATTTTTCAAGATTTTACATTCGTCCCCTCAACAGACACAATAAGATATGTGTTATTGGATATACTCTTAGTTATATTGTTTCAGCAATTAAAGGTTTAATTCTATTACTCATCGGTCTCGTAGGCTAGATCGTAATTTTTAAGTCGTATCTCATGAAGTAATTCTTATAAGTAAAACAAAAAAAACATTTTGTACAATAAAATTTGTTTACGAATAGAATAACAGGTTACCGTCAAGTTTCTTATCGTGAACCTTTTGACAAGGAAAACATGAAAATTTTATGTGTATACTATCGGACACTAAGTTTATTTCGAAAGTTTAAGTTTGTAGTCTGCCACGCTGCCCAAACACAGATTGGTAACTTTCGTAGCCTTAGTAACAGACAGCTTATAGAACAAACAGCTTTCCTCGCAATAACTTGGTTAACCATCATAGAAAAAGTAATCATCATCATCATCATCATCATCATCATCATCATCATCATCATCATTATCATTATCAGCCTACTCCCGTCCACTGCTGGACATAGGCCTCTCCAATGGCACGCCACTGAGTTCGATTTATTTAAAAGCAATATTTAATCTAAAAGCACATAACTCAGTATGTACCATCAGAGCTGTGGATCAGAATTCGGACTCTAGATCTTAGAATAGAGGCTGATTTCCAAACCACTTGGCTATTAGTACTCGTTCGAGAATGATCGTCCTATACATTCATATAGGAAATATAAATATTTATTGGAATTCTAATAAAACTCTAGAAGCGTCGAATGAATCCTCTGCCCTACCCTTCGTGCATTACAGTCATGATGTTATGTTACTTTTTACGTAAAGTGGCAAAAGTCTCTCAAGATATATTAATTAGTCAGCAAATCGAACAAAACTATAACACCTCAGTTACTCCAGGTTCGAACACGAATCGGATCAGCCGAAACACATTTATAGCGGAGTTATCCTGTCTGTACAAATATACCCAACATGACGTGTTAACACAACAATGTTCAGTAACGACCGCCTTAGCCATTTCCGTAAGCATTACAAAGAAAACGCAAAGGCAAGCACTCAGATATACCAAGATAATATCGCTATCGTTTCGAATTTTTTTTTATTTTCATTCGGGATTTATGTTTCGGATTTTTGTCATCGTTATCATCGTCATGGTCATCATTCCTTTTATATTTCAACTGTGGAACAGGGATGTCCGCCCAGAATGAAAATGCGTTGGAAGCATTTCGTGCCACGGTGACCAAATGTGGTTTGACAAACATCAGATGCTATAGAGAACAATATGTTAGCCTTCTAAAGTATACATTTTTTTTTAACTTTTCTTTGACCGTCAACCTTAATTTTTTCTTCTACTGTAAAATACAATGCTTGTTTCATTATTTTTTAATTCTCTTTCTACATTAAGTCGTAGAGCTGGAACAAAATGAAAGTGCCATCTCCTTTTTTAATTATCAAGACGTTGTCAATTGTTCCTTTATTTCTTTCAGCGATATCGTTTCTTATTCTATATTGCTTCCGGCTTATCTTTATTTTTGGAAATATCTTCAAATATTATAAAACGACTATATTTTTACGTCAAATATTTAGCATTTTTTAAATATTAAATAATACGACAGTATATGATTAAGCTGATATGTATATATGTTTAAGGTCGCCACGACCTTGCTGCGATCAGGGGCAACTCATGAAAAGTGACCTCGGATCCGAAGCTAGTAGGTCCTGAAAAATCATACGTAAAGTAAACCATTTAAATTTAAATAATTTAACTAAGCATTTGACTTATTCCACAGATGCCAAATCACCATAAAATCTTTTTAATGGTACAGCGCCTACATAGCTTTTAAATGTTTTTAGCAACATATTTTTATTTTCAATTTTAATAACAATAAACAGTATTATACGGGAGGAAAATAATAAATAAGCTATTCACTATCGCTTATAGAAACATTTTATTGATTAGTCCTTGTTTATAACGAGATGAATTGGTACGAAAACAAAAAACGCCACCGTATCGACACCAAACAGTTCTAGATACTGTCTTACGTTGAACCTCGTTACAAATTCGCCGATGTTGCCAACATAAAAACACATCAATCTGTGACGTCACGCGAAACACTTCCCCAGGTTTATGCCGAAGCCTTAAAGACCGCCATTAAACGACGGATCTCCGACAACATTTATCTTCATAATCTTCGCGAGACTCTAATTCGGAACGATTTTGTATTATGTTCATATTGTATAACGTACAATGGAAATTAAACCTATACAAAATGTCTGGATAAAATGTCTCAGAATCACTTTGTGTACACTGACAAACAATTATTTTTACTGTATTGTCATGCCAGTTTCCTTAAAGGGTAGGCATATTGTACAGGTATTGATCTTTATAGACTCACGAAGAAATAGCGAGAAATGTCTTTCAGTTTCAAAATAAGCAATATCTTTGTACAGAGATTTTGCCACAAGATTAATTTAGTTCGTATTTATGTATAAATATAAATGATGTAGTAATGGCCTAGTGATTTCAGAACGCAACCTTTTCATAATTATCATTTTTAATACAATAAAATGAAACTCTTACGCACTTTTACGAACAGTTCTAGAACATCGATAGTCGTATTGTTAAAAAATTTATAACGATGAAATCGGTTTGTAACCTTATGAAAAATACACATTCCTCATAAATAAGTAAGTAATCTTTAATCATAACACGTATAGGACAGCATTTTCCTGTTCAATATAGTTTGAAGGAAAAACAAAAAACGACCATAAAACAATATCGGTTACAAATTGACTTTTTGTATCCGAACATTTTTATTAATGTGATATTGCTTTTCAATAAAACGAATTCGATACTTCCCTTCTAATCTACATCTTGAAGGTATCAGAGAGTATCATTACTACTGATCGTGCCAATAATTTTTTGCCTCAAATTGTATCTCATATGTCTAGGTTAAAGTGAACAAAGAAAGTAATAATATAATTTAAGATCACGCCTCTAATCCCTGAAGCGGTAGGTAGAGGATTGTAGTACACTCCCGCGTTTCACCAGTTACTCGTACATTTATCTCACCGTGTATACAACAGGCACAAATCTAAAATACAAATCACTACTAGAAAAACTTAACAGGGCCCATCCCGGTAATCGAACTCAAGACCTCTCGAACAGTAATCGCGCTTGCAACCACTATACCAACGAGGCCATCATATTATGAATAAATAAATATGAATAATTAATCAGACTGAAGCAAAGTACATTTCATTTAAAGTCAATTTAATCAATTGAAAATTAAATTCTAACAATAAGTAAAACTCTTTTCCGATTTCAATAGAACTTATCCTTATTCAATACCCACATATCCACCGCTCACACCCCTTTGGAGGTCGTTCTGTATGACTTATCCATCTTTGACGCCCCCGCAATTTCCCCTGGGGGTTGATTTACATAAAACCCGTTCTTAGCGGAGGCTTTAAATTTTTAGATTAATTTTTTTGACTGCCTTGTTAGTCGAGTGCTTGCAAGTTTGCAATGCTTGCAATAATTTTTATTATTATTGCAAGCATGACTGCCGATGTGGAGATCCTGGTTCAAATCCCGGATCCGGTACAATTGGATTTTTCTAATTTAGAATTTTTAGTAGTGGCTCGGAGTCTGCATCTGTGCCCGGTGTATGGTAATAGGCTCACTACCTATTCCGTGGAACGTAAACGTAACTGGTGAAACGTGGGAGTGTCCTTTAATACTTTGATAGTGTTATTTCGACCACATTATATGTTAAATATCACTTCTTACAACCGTAAAGAAATACGTGGTGATACGTCTAGACGTACGGCGGGCTACCATCCGCATCTGGTAGACGCTCCCATAAGCAGAACAAAGCGATTCTCTAAATCGTTTTCGCTACGAACTGCGAAATAGCGGGACTCTCTGCCGGCGTCCATATTTCCCAACTCGTACTCGTACAACCTGAAATTATTCAAAAAAAGAGTGAATAGGCACTTTCTAGACGAGAGTGCTACATCATAGACTGCATCTCATTT
>DWME01004754.1:0-15871 GCA_018244795.1 Parelbella ahira ahira | reverse complement strand
CTTCGTAGTGTTTGGTCAATTGCCTTCGCGGTCGTGTTCTCGAATCGTTCGTTTGGAGCTAGCGCCGTTCGCGGGCCCGCTCGCCTTGCGCATTTCGTCGTGTTACCTTCACGCCAGTTCGCTACACATCGTCCCCATTCCAATACATTCTGCTAGCAAGCTTAAAAAACAGGTTTTTCATAAACCTGCTCTTGTGTCTGGCATACAAAGCTCGAGATGCATTCGTTTTGAACGAGTCGACATTGTTAACAGCTGGCGAAGTGAAAGCGTGAATCTCTCTAGCGAGAAAATTCGAATTCCTTGTACATAATGTGCAACACAACAAAGCAGTAAAATAAAAAAAAACTTGTGGGTAGATGTGTATATAAATAAATTTGTGTATTTTAAACAAACACTGCAAGATGGCTAAGTCATTTTTACAGGTACCTGTCTTATTTGACCGTCAAAAACCCACAAAAAATTTCATTTCTTGCAAAAAATGTGTGGGGTATATATCACGAAATAAGAATTATTTGGGTATAAAGTATATGTTTCATATTATAAAAATCATTTCGCAATGTTGTTTCTTAATTTTTTAACACAGAATATTTCCACTCCACGAGTTTAAAAAATCTGTGGTTTAAATAACTTTATCCGTTTAAATATTTTTTAAATCGGACATATATTTATTTGTCAATGACGATTCACGAGGGGACCGGCCGGCGACGACAGCGGCGTCAACGTTGGAAATTATCATGTTTCAAAAATAAATAATATATTCCATGTAAACATTTGTATGATAATATAAAACAGTATTATGATACAGCACAATATCCGAGGAGTACCTATGTGATAACATACCAGGGAATGAAAGATAAATGGACTGACGTGAACCTGAGAGAATATTTCAATAAAACTTGGGTTTCTATTTAAGATTGGTTTTTTGTACAGTACTATTTCAACTTGCTGCTTGTTCATTCTTTTTAGAAAAAACACAGAATGTGCTATCTTAGCAGAGTACCACCCACCCAGAATCAAATTCGCTGGGCTTGGCAACATTTTTAGCACAGAATTTGATTTATGACATAAGAAATTGATTTTAGGGATTCCTACCCTAAGGGGTTATAAAATACAGGTAAAAAGATTGTATGATATTTGAAAGTACTTACACACCTAATTTTTTTTATTTTCCCTATTGGTTAATAAAATAAATTAACGTGTTTATTCGTTTTTGGAAACTGTACCCGAAAGGAGTTGAAAATTTCTATGACGTTTCGTCAGTTTTTAAATTGGACGTGAAATTATGATTTACGCTCATAGTTAACAAACATCATTGCGGATTTTTGTATATATAAATATACACAAAACTGCATTAATTTTTTCGAACAAAATGAACGACTTGAATGAATGAATGAAAAAAGCAATATATATAATTATTCCAGTGTATATGTAACAAAAGAAGTAATCTAAATTTAGCACAGGTATTTGGCAGGTATGTTTAGTTTCATTGAAAATCAAAGAAGCTAGTGTGATTGACCTCTTCATCAATCGAAATACAATTGTAACAATTAACAAAGCACCGTTTTATGCCTAAATTTGTATACATTCGCCGTAACATCGCATGTTTTGGCCAAGGCCGGAGATTTTGTATCACCGGAAATCCGAGAGATCGACTTCGCGACACAACTTTATTTAAAGCCCTCAACGCCCTTTTGTTGTTCTATTTTATGACAAAGCTCGCTAAAACTATAGTAACAACTTGAGAATGTGAACTGTATTTTTTTATTTTTTATCTGTATAAGACATAACAATAGAAAGACTGCCTCTTGTTATAGATATTCTATAGATATTTAAACATTTACAAAACCAATATGGCTTATGTCTCCGAATTATATATGAACGTGCAACATAACAATTGGAAATTTCATCAATAATTTTTATATGAAATTCCACCATCGTTATCGAACAAGGTGACACATTATGTAATTACAAGTTATACTGTTATATTATTAGATATAATGGTTGTAGAGAATTTAGCATCGTTTCAAAACAACGTAAAGCCTGTACTGGAAAAGAGGGCTTAGAATTTAATGTGTGTAATATTGTTATTATATCAACACGACAGGTCCATTGCGGGGCAGACAGAGAACACAGAGTTCCAATATCTCGGTCCTTACAGACCTAATGTGGTGAATGTAACAGTGAAAAAGTAGAAAACTACGTTCATCAATTTCTTCCAGTACCATTTATATTTGTGTTATTTTAGGCCACATACTTAATGGTCAGAAGAATATTGAAAATATACCAACGATTCGATTAAACAGTTGCAATTTCGTATTCAGCAACTATTATTAAGGAAACCGGTTAGACGATCCAATTTCTTTAAAAGTGAATGATCACAATAACTGTTAGTATCGGTCACGCTGCTCGCCTCGATTTTTTGTTATTTTTAATTAATTTTAATTCTACAAACAATAGAATAGGTTTCCTTGTACCTACTTTACGCATATAGGGTAACGGTTACTTATATATTTAAATTTGGAAGCCGTTATTTGTAACGGTGAACACTAAGGAATAATACAATACGCTATTTATTTTTTTGATCTTTCATATTGCCTTTTCGTGTAGCTTAGCTAGTCAATATAACTTAGAATATGATTTAACACGGAATTCTCTATTCAAATATATTTTGTGCTTATTCACTTAATCACAAAGCTTTTTTTTCGCGTTTTCAATTGTCTTATTTTTCCTTTGGAATAAAAAAAAATAATTGACGCACATTACCTTCCACGGTGGAAAAATCAAAGCGAAAGAATACGAAGTATAAAAAATTATTTCGTAAAATACAGATAAATTCACATAGCTTCCATAGATATGGAAGCTATGTGCAGAATACTGATATAAATAATTAATTAAAAGTTTTAACAGAGCCTAAGTATAACATAACTATCATTAACTTCTATAATATTGCCGTTTTTTGAAATAAATGAGGCAATTGTAAAACAATTTTAAGGTGACTTTTACCTACCTTTCGTCAAAACATTTTGTAATTTTTCTTCGGGGGCAAAATAAAACAAACGATGGAACAAATAACAATAAGAAAGTGTTTTTCTGCGACCTATGCAAATATTATAGCCGGATGCGACCGCGCCTGGGAACGCACTATCTGCTTTCATAGTAAAACAGGCAAATGCAAGTATTAGTTTATATGGAAACAATGATGATGCCTGGGAGAAGTCACACCCGTAGTAATCGCTACATATACTCTCCTAGGCTTCATATACTAGCTAGGATAGGTCAATACGTTAAGCAACGCTGCGTCTCACAATGTAAAAATGACCAAGCTTTAAATAGTCTTTACCCCTCCCGAGTCTTAAAAAGGGCTTTCTAGCTCATTTAACACGCCCAATAAAAATGCTCACGCGGGTAGAGAAATCATCAGACAAAAAAACAAATAATTACAACAAAATACATTAAGATTTACTTCACAGGACCATGAATTTCCTTGATGTGATTTAAAATCGTATGCCCTTGCATGTAAGGTTAATTACAATAAATTAATTACAAAAAAAAATGTTGTATACGTGAATATTTTTATGTAGGTACTACTCAGTTAAATGACTTGTATGTATGTATGTATGTATATGTATGTATGTATAAAGGTAAACCTGTGCTGATTGGTAATAATGCCATTTAGCAATCCGTTTGCCCTTTATAAATAACAAAAAATAAATAAAAAACGGGAAAAATCTTACGATTAAACACCCCCTCCCCTCTCCACTCTTTCGGGCTCCTGGGGCGCAAAGCCTGGCGAGAATCAATTACAAAATGAAGCGTTTAAATGTCACTTTGATAGCTTACTTTACTGCGTTTTGAAATGTTTAGTCTATTTCTCTCTCTCTCTGTGCACTTGTAGGATGTGGAAAAACTCAAGGAAGAATAATGGGTAATTATTTAAAAAAAAATAACTAAGCAAAGTCATTTAATCTACCATTTGCAACCTAGGTACCTAATTAGTATTTTAATGAAGGTTACTGACCAACGGCTCGTCAAACAAAGCTAATTGTCAGTGTCGCGTGTCGACCGCCGTGAGGACGTTCCATGAAATACTGAGAACATTTATACCTCTGAAATCACCAGTTCACATGATTCAAATAACGTAACATCACGCCTGTCATCCCTGAAGGGGTAGGCAGGGGAATGTAGTACACTCCCATGTTTCACCATGTTACATTTAAGTCCCATGGAATAGGTGGTTAGCCTATTGCCATACACCGGGCACATAAATCATACATATATCACACATAAATCATATTATATCACATCTGCAAGTATGTATACATGTATCCCCATTAATTTGTATCAAATTGATTTCCAGATATATGTTTTGGAATTTATCTATTGCCAATTAGTATTTTGATTACTCAAGTTAATGATTGTTCATGTACACATGTAAATTTATCACGGTCATTGTTTTTTTCAATAGCTTATATCCAGTGTTGATGTTGAAGCACCATCTTTAAACCTACTATTATGGTTTGTAAAAATAATACTATGTGTGTAGTGTCTACACACCTATTTAAAAAATAAAAAGTCTATGTTTTATTACTATAAAATTTTTCCATAGATAACTAATTTTACAGAGAACATTATGTAGTAACATTATGTTGTAACAAAATTTTGTAATACAATCTATCGTTATTTCAAAATAATTTCATGAATATCATGCTACTATTACACAATAGCTTCAGCATTAAGCAATTAATTTTTTATTCCAAATTTTCAATTTAATGTCATCAAAATATCATGTGAGATTTAAAATGTTAGTAGAAAAATTATATATATAAAATTTAATTTGACGGCAAATTAGTTCAGTAGCCTATTTAACTTGTAGAACATACTACAAAAAAAACTTAAAAAAATAATCCAGTCATTTTTCAGTAATTTGACATGCTCCGACATAATCTTATCACATACTTCATCACAATTTTATTTACCTAACAGTTATATGCTATTTACATACATATATGCAGGCACGTCACTGATATTTTATAAGAAAACAATGAAATATATGGTCACTTGTTTTTGTTTATTATTTAGCACTAGAGAACCACTACCTTCAGTTTAACCATTGGTACTTATTAATATCTAGGTAACCGTATGTTATATACTTTTTTATGCATATAGTATATCACATGAAGTAGATTTAATCAAATGATAAAATATTCGGTTTGTTTCATGCTGTTGAGGTAACAGTTTGAATGATTGTATGGGTTGCGATAAAGCAAAACATTATGCAATACTATGTTCATATAATAAGCCATAAGAAAAAATGACGCTTGATTGTTGTGTTTTGTATTTTTTTTCTTTTTCTTCTCAGGCTGTGGAAGTGTTTTTAATAAAAACTTTTTATTATTTTTATTTAAACAATGGTATAAGTGAAAGAAGATAAAAAAGATAAATGGTTTAATGCCTAACAAGTAATACAATATTAATTAGCAAATTTAAATTTACATTTAATATGCT
Organism: Parelbella ahira ahira; assembly: GCA_018244795.1. Taxonomy (NCBI): domain Eukaryota; kingdom Metazoa; phylum Arthropoda; class Insecta; order Lepidoptera; family Hesperiidae; genus Parelbella; species Parelbella ahira. The sequence goes on along the minus strand of DWME01004754.1, from coordinate 10,366 downwards.
TGCTAGTTACAGTAAAACAGGCCTATAAAAGAAAGAAATAAACATATTATTAAATTTTGATATAAAACTTACATGAGAAATGTAAATAAAAACTACAATTTCTCCTAAAAATTAAATTCCTTTTTGCCTCAGTTGTACTTACCCACATACATAGTGGTTCCTGCATCATGAAGGTCATGACTTCAACAACTTGCTCAGAAAAATCCCGTGTAGTATTGGTTCTGGGCTCTACGCCAGCTGCGATCCCGGCTTGCTCCATTGCCGAATCAGCTCCCGGTAGAGGATCTTGACGCTGTAGAGTAGCGTTAGCTCTCCAGTTGGGATCATTTGTTACATTTACGGCGTAACACACAGCCACTGACAACAGTAAAACACTACCCGCCATGTATATCTTGAGATTTGGCAAAGGCAATCTGTCTACAAGTGTCACAGGCATCTTGAATGTTTCGCACTGTTCGATTAATATGATACAATATAACACCGGACACCGCTCCTAGGCGGCCAGCTTGGTGACATTAGACAAATTACAAACCAAATTTAATCAAAATAGCGTAGCCGAAACAACAAAGACATGTCACACAAACTTAATAACCAACGAACGCGCGCGATCACAATATTATGTTGCTTTAAAATGGAGTACATACGCTACTAGCTATCGTGTTTTCGTGAACTGACCGAAATTAAAGACGACATAGATTATCTAGGCGATGGTTGTAGAGCCAGTGTACTCGGTAAGCATTCATTGGACATTGATAACTTAGGGTGGGGATTGATTCGATACTCAATGTCAGATTACAAGGAAAGAACATTGATGTATTAATCCAAAGAAGCAATAACGAAACTTACATTATTTAGTTTTCAGTATTAAAATAGTCACGATGTTTAATGAAATAAACAATTTGAGTATTTTACATCTATTATAAGTTTACTCTAATCAAAGGCTTTTAGACTATCTTGATATTTCTCATTGCCATTATCATCATTTTTTTCCAAATAACACAACTAACGAGAGTTCCGTGTGATAAAATGTCTGCTTATTTTTAACATGTAAATGTAACTTTCCTATAAAATTATTTGTTTTCATTTTCGGCTTAGACGTGCATTTATAGCAAAAGACACCAATTAACATAACATTTAATCAACTTAAATCAATGAAAAGATTAATTTTATAGAAAGTAGGTAAAAGTTACGTCTTGTTAATCCGATGAGTCAAACTACAAAAATGTTACCTATGTATCTGTCAAGTTGACATTAACGTTTGACAATGACACTGACATATAACTTATTGTGGGTGGTAGTCCGTGGTAGTTCTTGACTATTTGGGACTCGAATTTTGTGTTTTTATGTTCATACTGCTTATTCAATTTGTTATTTTCTCCTGGACATAATATATATTTGACAAAATGACGGAAAAGGATTATGCTCCTTTGAGCACAGCCTGCGTCCGTGGCTTGTGCGATAAATTATATGATAAAAGAAAGTTTGCTGGTGTTGAAATTGAAAAGTACGTAATTTTGAGACAACTGTTTTTCAATATTGCTACCAATGCTAATGTTTCTTTTTATTTTAAACTCAAGAGACGATAATAGAGACCGGCCGCATAATTATCGACATGGAAAAGTGACGAAGAAAGGCAGTTTAGTGCTTATGTTATACATTTTTAAACAATAAATTGCAGCAACTCTTAATGTTCCATTTCTTTGTACCGTTTCTCAGGTGTTTTGAAATCGCCAAGCAGGGTTTCGATAGGTCTTTTATAATTTTTACCAAAATGGTAATCAACTACTTAATAAGGTCCAAAGCATGAAAACAGTCAAAACTGTGTGAAACTATGTGTTTAACTTTAGAAATTGTTGTGATCTACCCACAGGTTTTGTTGGTAGCACATAATCTATTAAAATTTCCTTTTTCCATTACAGAATGGTGAAGGACTTTAGTGATGCTAACAATACCAACCAGATCAAGAGATTAATCCGTGTACTGGGGCAAGAGCTCATGTCTTCAACAAACCCCAATGTCAAGAATGGAGCTTTGATGGGACTGTCATCAGTAGCTGTAGGCTTGGGAAAGGCATGTATACTTTCTAAATAATCAAGGCTATGATTTATAATGCTATATGTGAATGTATGTATATATTTAATCATATCTTATTGTATTACTATGCAAACAGTATGTTTAAAGAATTTGAAAAATTATTACTATTATGCTGCCTCATTGGTTGAGAGGTTGCAAATGTGATTGCCGATTGGGAAGTCCTGAGTTCAAATCGCGGGAAGAGTTTCTAGTGGTAATAGTGACTTGGAGTCTGAATCCATGCCCGGTGTATGGCACTAGGCTCACAATCTATTCTATGGGATTTAAATGTAACTGGTGAAACATGGGAGAGAACTACGCTCCTCTGCCTACCCATCTGGGAATTACAGGTGTGAAGTTACATTTAGTTTTCTATTACTAATAGGTGAAATTTTCATTATCATTTAGGTTGACTGGTAGGAATCGCTAGAGGCCATAAGAACGTAACATCACACCTGTAATCCCTGAAGGGGTGGGCAGAGGCGTGTACTACACCCCTGCGTTTCACCAGTTACCATTAAGTCCCATGGAATAGGTGGTGACGCCATAAGGTTCACCATAATTATTATTTAATCAAAAATATAGAATAAATGTTGAGTCAACATATTTCAGATCAAAAATATTCTGTAATGTTAAGCATCCTGCCCCATTAAGCGGGATGGCGTTCTTGGGGAGGTCTTTGTCCAGCAGTGGACTGAGATGGGCAGATGATGATGATGAAGCATCATGTTATTAAAATCTAAAGTTGTTCTGGAATTATTGATAATAATTATTAACAACCTTTGATATAGATCCTAGTCATGTTATGCAGTTAGTGTAATTGGGAACATGATCATATAAGATTTACCTAAAATAGAAGTTTTATGAATGTTTTAGGGATGTGCAAGTTATGTGGATGAACTGATGCATCCAATTATGGCGTGTCTCGGCGAGGGCGAGGCGCGTGTACGCTATTCAGCTGTCGAAGCACTGTTCAATGTGTTGAAGATCACACGCGGCGCCGCGCTAGTACACTTTCCACTGATCTTCGACGCGTTAGCCCGCCTGGCTGCCGACTCCGAGTCACAGGTCAAACAGGGAGCAGAACTGCTTGATCGACTGGTTAAGGTGCCTTTATAAATTTTGTAATGAAATCGCTAATTTTTTTTAGTCTGAGTTATGTGATAAATTCATACAACTACCAATTTTTTTACTTTGTTACTTGGTAGTTAATGGTTAAGAATACAAATTGTTGGTATGTCCCTTGGCAATGCAAAGGTTATTTGCGGCAACTGTGTTGCGTTTTTGCTAAACATTCGTTTTTTATTTTCTTAATTTTGCTTTTTTTTATATTAATAGGGAAGGCAAACGAGCAGGTGGCTCACCTGATTGTAAATGGTCATCGTCACCTATAGATATTTGCAACATCTGGGGTTACCAATGTGTTACCAATTCTAACATGAACATTGTCACTACAACATATCAGATACGAACGAAAGTGATATGTTTGTTTAGGATATAGTAACAGAGAGCAGCACGTTCGACGTGGCGGCGTTCGTGCCGTTGGTGCGGGAGCGACTGTACACGCGCGCGGCGCCGGCGCGGCAGTTCGCGGTGGCGTGGGTAGTGGCGCTGGACGCCGTGCCTGCGTTGCCGCTACGCCGCTATCTGCCCGACCTGCTCGACGGACTTTTTACTATTCTAGACGATCCTAACCCGGAGATACGCCGCATGTAAGTGATCGAGATGGTCTTCATACGACTATATTATTAATCTTCTATATTGAGTATAATACAAGTTAGAACGGACAGTTACATCGGTTTAAATATAATGAATAGGTAGTAGGAGAAAGAGTAAGGTGATAGAGGTGCAATACTAAACCTATACAATTTCCATTGTATATTGTATATTCCATAATATGTGTTAAATTCCTTAGTGTCCATTGTCAAAATATTGTATTTTTTAAATGGATACAGGTGCGATGTGCAGCTGAACGAGTTTCTTCGCAGCATAAAGAAGGAGCCGCAAGACGTAGACTTTCAGGCCATGATCAACATCCTCATTACGCACGCGCAGTCACCCGAGGATCTCTTACAGGTTCTCCTCTAAATATATTCAATCCACCGTTATTGCCTACGAATAGAAGGAGCCAGGAATGTTCAAATGTGTACTTGTCTATTCTTTTTGAAACTTTCAAATTAGTTAACGTTATTGTTTGCTTCTCCATTGCAGTTGACTGCGATAACGTGGATCAAGGAGTTCCTGGAACTGGCGGGCCCGCGCATGCTGCTGTACGCGTCGGGCATCCTGTGCGCCGTGCTGCCCTGCCTCGCCTACAACGACGAGCCGCGCAAGAGTATCCTTTATAACTCCCTCACACACCTCATTTTACAATTATGTATAACAAGCGTAAGGACCATTATTCTTGCAGTTTAACTATTGATTGGCTGTCAATGTTATATGACAAGAATTGCAATAATTATACAATTACTTATGCCTTACATACAGACTTCGATGATCACAGAGTTTTAAAATGATTGCTTTCCTGAATTTAAAAGCTTAACTACTACCTTAGCACTGTGCACAGAGATTCGGGAAATAGCCGCTATCGTCAACATTCAGCTGACTAAACTAGTGGTCTCGGAAGCCCCCGAATCTGTAGGCAACACAGAAGAATTACAAGATGCCCAAGAAACTAGCTTAAAAGCAATAGCCAAACAAGTAGAACAAGTGAATTTAGAAGATAGATCTAAAGAAGTTAGGAAAGAGGAGAAGCCTTCAGAAGAATTAGATTTAGTGGCGGTTGTGGGTGTGCTTGCAATGATGTTACATCATAATTCGGTTCACACTAGAGTCGCAGCTTTGGATTGGATATTGCATTTATATAATAAATTGCCTAGTCAAGTGAGTACAATTATTCTCTATTTAACATTTGTACTGGTTTTCAAAATGATTGTACACTAATTATTCACCTATGTTTATGATATGGACGGAGCAGTTTATGCTGCTATATATTTTTAGTATTTGGTATTTTTTTATATTTTATAAGACCCAAGTAATTAATGTCATAGTTAAATTGTAGCTTATATTATCCCTGTCATAAGCTTTGTGTATTCAGTCGGTTTTTGTGTTTGCGATAACAAAGATAGAACAAAATATTCCATTAGATTTTAACTGGAAAATTGTGATTATTTGTATTACTTCGACCGTCGGTCGCGGGGTATCGAGCGCGTAGTGCCTTGGAGTGGATTGATCCGAGGGTGGATTGTGCAGATGTGGAACGAGACGGAGCAGGTATTCGCGAACGTGGTGGCGTGCCTCACGGACGCGTCCGACGACGTGGTGCGCCGCGCGCTGGCCGTGCTCGCCGAGGTGTGCACCTGCCCCGCCGCGCCCTCGGCCACCACTGCCACTGCCACCACCGCTACTGGCGAAGCTGCCGCCTGTGAGTTTCGTGGTTTTATCATCATGCAAATATAAAAAATGCTGCTTTTATACATCTATATTGATGCATAAAATGTAGTTAGCATTTCAAATGACAAAAGTCAAAATGTTTGGTATTTTTATACTGCTCACATATCCTTATCTCAAAATCATTACGCGAACCTAAATATCCGTACCAAAATATTATCCCTTTTAAATAAATAATGCAAGTAGAATAAAAAATTAAATTATTTCTTATGTTTGTTAATGTTTATAGTTTCAATGCTGCTAAATAATTTACTGTACAACTCTTTCTCGCAGTTCACAAAGAAAGGTTGTATTTGACAGATTTATAACGGAGTCATCGATACCTCTTATTCGTATTTTTAATTAGCCTAGTTACGAAAATGAGACACTTCATTTAGAAATCGTGGTTGTTACAGGTGATCTAGAATCGAACCCATACTATTATAAGTTTCTGCGAGCACTGCTGAGGCTGCTGGCTGCCGACGAGGCCCTATTAGAGGACAGAGGTGCTTTCATTATTAGGTAAAAATAATTTTGATGGACGAATAAAAGGGCTGCTGCGATAGAAGGTTGGAGTGTGGCAGAGGCGGACGTGATGCGGGCGGGGTGAGTGTAGCGGCGAGGGTGTCGGCAGGCAGCTGTGCGTGCTGCTGCCGGCGGAGGAGGTGTACCGCGCGCTGGCGCGGGCGCTGGAGCACGAGCGCGACGTGCGCTTTGCAGCGCGCCTCGTCGACGTGCTCTCCACCATCCTGCTGTCGGCCGCCGAGCTGCACGCCACGCGCGCGCGCCTGCGCGCCTTCCGCCACCCGGTCGGTGCCCCGCCCCCTGCCCCGCGCCCTGCCCCGCACACACTACACTACACCCTCATTACCAGACATTTGACAAACATACTTATATAGATATTAAAAATCGATATATTATATCGTTTTCTAAATTCATATTTAAATATATAATATTACACCCAGACACAGAACAATTTATTTATTTGTTTACTGTTAATTAACATGATTAAAAAAACACATTAGTTAACACAATAATATATTACAACACAATACCAAAAATTCCATAGTTTAATAATTAAAATGCAAAATTATGGATTTGTTATAATATACATACATGTAAGAGATAAGTCAGCGAGTGTTAACAAGATCAAAAGACTCACAAAAACTTATACATACATTCAAAACTTTCTTCCATTTGTCGGCAAACATGTCAAAATCAGGATGCGCTTGAAGATGCGCGATTAGACGGAATAATATACGAAATGAGGAAGTTATTACAAGTAGTCATACTCAACCTAATCATTGTTACATTATAATTAAGAAAGTATAATATGTAGGAGAAGCCTAATTTATTTAGAAATATTTTTAGCTATCAAACGCTTCAAATTGGTAAAACTCACAAAGGTAAAATTTGCAATGCTCTGATCACGGTAATGCAGTGTACTTTCGACAATCGAAATGTGGGCCGATCGTGTAGATGTACCTGCACATTAATTGCAATTGTTTTCTAAAAATGCCCATGTATATTCAACTGTGGCGCGGCGGCAGGCCACGCACGCGCTGTTCGGCGCGCTGCACGCGAGCTGGTGCCACTCGCCCGTGGCGCTGCTGGCGCTGTGCCTGCTCACGCACAACTACGCGCACTGCCGCCGCCTCATCACCACCTTGTATCCTTTAACCTTTACACGCCTCTCTCACACTAGCCACCTTTGCATTTTAATTCGACGTGGCCACTAGTGGAACTTTTTTATATTTAGCCTAGTGTACGGGCAGACGGGTCACCCGGTATGTGGCCACCGTAGTCTACGGACTTTGTAACAACCTCCAAAACTGCGTTGAACTGATTTAACTTGATTACATTCCACTCACATTATACTGCCTCCGGATTTCAAACATCAATCTTTATGTATTTAGTATTTTATACATAAGAGGTCTGTGAAACGTTAACATTATTAATTTCCGGATGCTTAAACAGAGAATGTACATATTTGTTATTATATTTTAAAATAAGAGCCTTAACGTATATACAGCGGTGATCTTGAAATCACAGTGGAGTTTTTGACGGAAGTGGATAAATTAGTGCAGTTGATTGAATCTCCAATATTTGCGTGTAAGTGTGTTAATTCGATGAATTTTAACAGACCCCATCTGCGGAGTGTACTTTTCGAGGAATGGTAATGTTTGATCGCTTTAATAGTCCGCGATGTGTGATGTTGAACCGCGTGCATGGTACGGCCGGCAGACATGCGGCTGGAGCTGCTGGGCGGCGCGGCCAGCGCGGAGCTGCGCGGCGCGCTGTTCGCGCTGCTCATGCTGCTGCCGCAGAGCGCCGCCTTCCACGCGCTGCGCCAGCGGCTGGACACCGCGCCGCACCACGCCTACCTCATACCGTCAGTACATACACACACATTCTACGATTATTCGTTTTCTTTAAGATACTGAGCCTCATTGTTGCGTTATACGTCATACGTGCATTGACTACTCTCCGAGAGTCTACATGAGTTGACGAAAAGAGTGTCTACAGATGAGGCCCTACAATCTAAAATAAACACATCGAAAAAGCGACACTTAGACGAGTGCGCTATATACTAAGCCCCACTCACTTAGCAACAGGTTATCACCTGTTAAGCCTTTTGTTAAAAAAACAAAGCCATTTAAGAAGGAACATCCTGGGCACAATACCGCGTATAAGAAAAAACTTGGGTGTCCAACAGTGAGCAGAAGGAGGCGGGCCCGCCGCCGGCGCTAGACTTCGACGCGCTGCTGGAGCAGTTCAAGCGCGTGCAGGCCGCGCACCGCGCCGCGCTCGAGCGGCCCGCCGACCGCTACCCCTAGCCGCCACCCGGCTACCGGCACACGAAATATCATTGCTGGTGTATGTCACACTGACAACATGTACAAATTGTACATAAGGCAGAAATATTTTTGTTTCTCTTCTCCTATGCGACCTCGCACAGTGTTGTGCAGCCAATTGCTTTTATTACATTGGCAACGTTTATATAAGCGGTATTTGTAGTTAATTAAAGAAGTTATGCATCTACATCGTATGATGCATTCTCCTCTTTGTATCTCGCAAATTAAATGAATTTAAAAGGATATGAATAATTGATAATATTAATGGATTCTTTTTTAACCATATCGATTGAAATTTTATTCGAATCTAATATGTATCAATATTGTGTTTTATGAAATGGGAAGATAACTGTTTTATATACAAATTCATACTTTTGAACGCACAGGGGCAATCCATAAATTACGTCTAACAAACTTTAAATCCTCTCCCCCTCATTCTGGTTACAGCTAATCACATTTGTGAGACTCCCCTTTTTTGTGACGTCATATATTTTACAATTTAGCACTTAGAAAGTATTAAACGAAAACAGCAGTTCCGAAATGTTCTTATGTATTGTTGTAGGTATATTGTTTAAATCGCCTATTTTCAAACATGGGTAGGTATGTTTATTTTGTAATTTGACGTCACTAAATTTAGGACCTCTTCCCGACTCTTGTCACACAATGTCACACTTCGTCGACCCCGTCCCCCTTTAACGTGTGACTTATTTTATGGATGACGCCATATAGCTGGGAGAGAATCCCAGATGGGGATTCGGGTAGTTCATTAAATATAACAGGCAGCATTGATTTTTTATTGTTTGAATTCATCTAAAGAATATTACTATAATGTATATATTATTACAAATAATTTATATACACTTGTAATTTTAATTTATGTTTCATCTTTTTTTTTAAAATCAGTAAGCATGGCAGAATGCTGAAGCGTACCTAAGATCTATTTACCTAAGATATCTCTTGGAAATATCATGGGTATATAATAAAAAATAAAATAATTGTACATTCCACATATTGTTTATTTTCTTTCGTTTACATTATATACAAAAGAGTGACAAATATCACTGCATATTGCTTAATTCATATGAGTAACTACTTATATTTACACTCGATTAAACTTAAAATCGTTACAATACTCTCCACAAACAATAGATTGAAATATAAATGCATCTACGTAACTTTTAACTGAATAAATATATTTTAATATAAAGATCTCAATATTTAATAATGTTATTAAAAATCCAACACAACATGTTGATTAAGTTAAAAGAGCACCAATTTCTCAAGGTGGCTCTGAATGCAAGTTTATATGGTGTTTATATATATATAATTATCATCGCCATCCTGATTCTCAGTCTTTAAATAAAATTTGTCTACTTATTAAAACAGTATCCTTACATTTAAACTGACAAATATACGTTTAAAACACCAAAATTAGTGTTCACTGAAGTCTTGGAAAATTCGATGTAATATTTCATGTATAAATACTATAAGGCTTAATTCACACTTGGGTTAAGTGGAAGTAACGCCTCGCTTCGACTCTGCTCTAGTGAGAATTACGCCTAACTAAAAATTCATGTAATTTTCGGGTCTAATTGTACATGTCACGAAATGTCTACATATATGCGTCTATAACAAAAACCATATAAATAAGTGGATGTGTTTAACTATTCTAACCTATCCTTTTTACTACATAACAAATATACAATCTGATTCATTCTAACTTGAAACATTAGGATATTTCATGTTATTCGCGTCATAATCACTATCTATTCTTTCAGCAGCTGAGATGGCAAAATATACAACTACAGTGTGATATTTAATTAAAAATGTCTATAATTTTATAAAGAAATCTCTGGATTTGACCTCAATACACATCAAGATAGCGAAAAGCTGCTGGATTCGACCGGATGGAGTTGCGCCGATTAGGGGAGGTCTATGTCCAGCAGTGGACATCAAGAGGCTGACGATGATGATGATGATACCCAGTGTAGGAGTCTTAAATCTTAAAC
>DWME01004753.1:0-15877 GCA_018244795.1 Parelbella ahira ahira | reverse complement strand
TGTAAGGATAGAGATCCTTACAGACTTGACGTGCTTTGATGCGCGTCAGGCTTTGAACCTTAGACCTGTATGCACGAATGAATATCCTCTCAGACAAAAAAATAATGGCAACTTACTAGTCTTATTTCATACCACTAGATTCTAGAATGACCTATAATCTAGACACTGAAAGGAGTACTTTTAGTTACAATTCGTAACGAATCTTTTAATCGTCAACGACGCTATTACCTGCTGTCTATGAATCACCTCAATCTGCCTCAATTGTTTAAGTGTTTGTTTCAAATATTTTACACAATTTATTTAATAAAACCACCTACTATAATCTTGCCCGCCTCGCTGCATTTAAATTACCCCAATTCCGGGGTCCGTCAGATATTTGTCGAGTAGTCGCGACATTGTAAAACTAATTTTAACTTGTTTTTTCCAGTTGAATCCAAATGTTCTAGAACAGTCTACCAATTTTAACATTTTAAAATTTAAATTAGTTGGAAAATTTTCGATGCGTTTTTTATTTGTTACTTAGTTTTTGTTCTTTAATCGGATTGTAACAAATAGTTTAGCTTTGTTTGAAGGGGTGTGACAAAATTCAATACTTCCGGCAGTCAGGTCACCCACTAATCCGTTAGGTCACTAATCCGCACTGGAACATCGTTGGGTTCAGTTACTTGTGGGAAGACATACTATCAAATCATTGATATGTATTTAGATAACAGACTTTATTTAATCTAAGTTAATACATAAGAAGATTAGTTGACATTTTCTTGACTCTTGTCGCTGTCCGTAGAGTTCTGTGCTGCAGGACATTAATATACCTGGATAAAGTAGTAAATTTAGCGTAGTAGAACTTTAACTTACAACTCCCTGTTATAAATATAACATTTGTATTTTTGTTACAAAAATGTTTGTCCTAATATGTGGTGCATGGCGTGGCTATATTGGACATAGACAAATATATACCAATGACCAACCTAAAAACTGTATTTAGACTAACATAAGCAAATCAAACCCGAAACCTTATTTGCAGCGCGGTGACTGTTGTGCAAAATGGATTCTTACTCAGCTTAAAGTATTAAAATCCTACTTACAACCTCATAATGTGAGACTATCCATCTTCCGGGGTCTATTACATATTCAGTATGCCCCTGACACATCTCGGCAATTTTAGCGTGCTTTCAATTGACGTAAAGTGGGCTTGGAATTTATAAAACGACTCAAATAGTTCCAATCTGAGTGATGTGAGCATAACAATTTGATAATGTTTGCCGAGTCAATGTTGCGTCATCGCTTAGTGCATAAGCGGCTTTAGGTGTTTAGATGGAACAAATAACGATTCTCAGTATCCACGCTGGTGCAAAAAATAAATGTATATCGAACTAGCCGTTACCCGCCCACTTCTATGGGCTTAAGTATATAAAATTGCCATTGATTTTGTTTTGCAACGTAGCTTGTATTTTTTTGTTCTCTTAAAGACAATTTTATTTTTATCGTTTTCACCTTAAATTATTTCCGAAATAAAACTGGCATAGTTTCCTCCGAGACAGGGTACGTCTGCATAAGGACCATAACCACTAAGTGACCACACCAGATGTAGCAGCATACAGCAGAGTTATCTCGACAACATTTTGATTCTAAGTTTGTATTAAGATGCCTATGAATACAAAGTCATTATGTACATCATCATCTTCAACAACAACAATCCATTTATTGTTCCACTATTTTGCACTTCGGGGATGAGACGAGACCCAGACCGAAAACGGCATAAATCTCTAGTTTGTCTTACGGTTAAGGCTGTCATTCTTCCTGAAGGACACGGAAATTGAAAAGCATTAAAGCAGTATTTCTTCTGAGAGGACACCTAGACTGAAAAGGAATAGGATTGTATTTTGCCAGGTTGGTCTTCAGTTTAAATATATGTTACATTTAAACTCTTTAGTTTAAATTTAACATATGTTGTTTTGATCTTTACCAGACCAACTCGTTGTTCTAATACATAAGCAATTTAGCGGAATAGCTGCGTGACTGAGTCGCTTAACATTTTCCGTGGAAGCAATCCGAAGATGGATTCACATTGAGTACCGTACTGTGCAAAGTACACACATTAAACTCACATTTCGCTTCATGCTTTCGAGGAAATGATGATGCTCAGTCACTGTGCTCACGCTGTGCGTTTTGCACAGTTATAGTCATAACCTTAGTAATGCCTGCGGACATTACCGTAAAATACATATCATGATCATCATCATGATCAGCCTCTAATTGTCCAGTGCTGGACACAGGCCTCCCCTAATCGGCGCCACTCCTCCCAGTATACATATATAATATGATATGTTTTAAGGCTATTATATTCTGCAATACTTGCCAAGTACTGATAAGACTAACACGACTCAGAATATGTTGTGAACGTACAATGAAGACCATTTCTCCACAATATTTTTAATTACCGTTATAACGTGTAACATAATAATAAAAATGCACGTAACATTGTAAAGTGAAAGATGTGCGCCAACATTTGAACCCGAAACCTCCGTATTGAAAGACTGAAATCCAAACTACTAGACTATGACTCACGCGTGGTATGTAGAGTCATACAGTTTCTAAGCTTAATCGCCGATCGCTCCCGAGGCATCTCGCCTGTATCTCTCTCTCTTTCTCTCTTGCAATCCAGTTCAGCACAAGTAGAGCTAAACGGTCGTACTTTCTCTTAATCACTGGTAAGACGATAACAAGTAATCAACTTATCACGGCTCTTACAACGTATAATCTGTTATACGATGCTTTCTTAATAATACAATGGGATATCTTGACCGCGCCTTTCAATTTTACATTGATAATGATAATGTATCATAAATCTATTACAATATCATCTCTCTTTTTTACAGATCGCTGTTACATTCTTACTAGTTTTTAAACAATTATTATTATTACAGTTTAATTCGACTGCTACGATCATAAAGCGATTTAGTTCTGGCATTCTGTCTTTGGTAGGCATGATGTGCGTAATTGTATCGTCATTTGTGCGATTCCTTTAAAATCTGCTCACGTATCGCTCAGTAGCTGTCACATATCGCCGCTCTCTGCTAGGGTTGCCACACGTAAAAATAATTAAATTATTTAATATTACCAATTGATATATACGCCATTTAATAATATTATCTATAAGTAATTATATCAATGATATTATGGAGATTGTAGTACATCATCGTCTTTCGTCATTTCTTTGTTGGAGTACGGGTTTTCTGTCAGAATGAGAAGAATTAGTCTTAGTCTACTGCCATTGCCAAATGCGGATTGGTTATTGGATATATCACATAGGTACTACCTCAGAGAAATTCGTTTTTTAAAAAGAGGCCCGCGCTAGAATCTGAACCTAGAACACACGGAGTGGGAAGCCGAGTTATAAACCACTGAGCTATTTGTGTTTTTTGTTGTAAAACCGTAATAATGTTTCTTCTCAAGTTGGTTCGTACTTCATTCAAATATTCAATGAAGTACTAACCATACGTCATTAACAAAAGTTTAAAAACTTAAGTTATTATTGACATTTACAATATTATTTGACTCCTGTGCGCATGTATAAAAAAGCAATAATAGAAAAAACCTCAAGATGTTTGACACTCGGTACTACCTGCCTACGACTTGATGAACCGGGCGTGGTAATTCAATAACAATATAAATAAATTGACTAGATTTCAGCACCCTTTAGTAGTAAAAGATAACAATGATATTGGCAACCCTAACGACGGCACAGAAACAGTCCATAGAAACGAAAGCACTTAGACATTCCAGCATTTAATGCAGAGGGATTTAATATGTAAGGGCGGAACATGTTGAACCCTTTGTAAATGTTTGTAGAAATAAATTATGATCCCTTGGGAAGAAGAATGTACAAACAGGAAGATTTGACTTTTATTTTTATTCACATTCTGGACGACGATAATAACATGGTTCTTTAAAATTCATAAGTAACATGTTTAAAAAAAAAATGTTAGAAAAATAATTTTTATTTAACAGCAAATTTTAAATGTCTCGCAAAAAAAAATATTTAATGTTAGAAATTTTTAGGTTTTCTGCAATTGATGGGTTACAGTTGCTAAAATAGTACCATGCCTAAATCAATTTTTAACATTAAGCAGTTGCTATAATCCAATTTGTATCAGCAACAAAGAGTGGGCTCGAGACCACAGAAATACTATAGACTACCTTCTCGGTCCTCATCAGTTGTGCGTTTCGGCATATAGCTTCAAATAGAATAAACTCATATATACCCACAGCGCATTCCTATATTTATACAATGTTTTCATTAACTATCAATTATAATTCTCTAACGTTAACTTTACCAGGACTATTCCAAAATTAGCCATTCCTATAGGTACATAATCTTGTATTTGGTCGCTTGCTAAGTTCTATCGGTTGCGGCAGATACTTATGGCTCCTGCCTACATTTAATTATATACTTTTTTCCCTTAAAATAAATTAAGACGTAGTATTGTTTTGGGTAGAAAAAACTGTACTTATTACAATATTACTCATATTTGATAAATAAGACATAACAAAACAGACAAATTAAATATGACTAATATTTTTTACGTACTGTAAGTAATGTAGTGATTTAAAAAAAAATTCAGTCCACTAAATAATTATTTTAATTCAAACAAGACATATCATAAAAATGTACTTATAATATCATTGAGGTTTGTTTCCATGGCTCCTTTCAAATTAAAACTTCCGGTGACATCTATTTCAAAATAGAAAAGGTCATCTGAGATATTATAAAAGAAAACGAAACATCTCTTAAGAAATTGCAAATGTGAAGCAAATTTCGAAAAATTCATCTAAACAATTTGCAACGTTATATAATATGTTAACTGCTAATCTGAAGTGACATCTGCCAAGACTACCTATAAGTTGTGTTATGTTAAGCGACAGCGCGCCAAGCAAGCGTTGAGCGCGGGAAGTTTGAAAGTTTTACGTCATATTTTCGAATTTAGTCGGCGCCGCCATGTCTAATTTCGTCAACAAAGCCAATATTCGCGACATGACACGCTGTTTTGGCGCTTAGTGTAATGAGACACGGGGAATTTTGGCATGCATTATATTTACATAAGCGTAATGACACTCAAATATGTTGCTCGATGCGAATTGTCAATACAAACTGCTGTTTTAGTTTGACATGTGCTTATAAATGTTTAGTTACACGTATGTTTAATAATTTTAACTGCGAAGTGCTGATAAGTGCAGACACAGTGACTACTGTTGGTCCACTGCACTGGTCAGTGACCTTGCCTGCAGAGATGACAAATATATGCTCGATCAGCGGCAGTATTTGTTTTTTACTGGATGTAAAATTAGCTTTCAGTATGAAGAAGTGTCCTACACTCCTCGGCCTACTCCTTCAGGGATTATACGCAAGCTGTTACGCTTGTTACGTTATGTAGTATGAAGCAGTGACAACCTACTCGTATTGCTTAGAAATTCAGTCGACTCCAAGGATCCCGCCGGACACTTTTTACCAAATTATGTTCTTGTAAGATTAGATATAATTATATGTTTTTGTACCTTTTTCAAGGAGAACACTTTTATTTTTTTCTCCCTCACAATTTCCTCCCTCTTACCTTTAAATAGATAATCCTTTGAACATGACCCGACCCGTCGGCGCACGTCACAAAACCTGTTAACTAAACAAAACTTATGTAAAATTCCTTTAACTTTTGTGTTGCGAAAGAAAAGATATAGGGTTGCCACTCGGTTACGTTATACGTCTGAAACGATATGTACTTGAACTTTTAATGGCGTAACCTTATATTTACTGCAATTAAATACAAAAGCGTCTATGAGAGTCTTTGAAAGAACTAAGTTCTACTTTCACCCTGTTTTATAAGAGCACGATGCTTCCTCTACTTTTGTATAGAACTATTTCCGTCGCGGTCAGAACGAGGGGTGGAGGGGAAACGTCGTGGGTGAGTTTACGTAGCACGTTAAAAAGTTTTTCTTTAACAATACGGCGTTTTCATTTTGGTCGGACATTTTTATTTGAATATAAACATTCGTACATAGTTATTTGGTCGAGTTTTAAAATGTTCATGAACCTTATCGTTTCAAAATGATCAATATTAGCAAAATAACTTGTTCGAAGGGTTGTGAAAAATTTCACAATTTTGATATAACATTTAAATGTCGGTGTAATTTGTCGTGAAGGCTAACATTCAAAACGTTAATCGGTGTCAAGATTGTCGACTACCATTTATAGGATACCTATTAATTAGAGTTCGAAACTTGAAATTGCACAACATTGTCATACACGCAATCCCTAATAAAAATGAATATTTTTGTCCAAACACTCAATAGTGTACAATCTACTTTATTAACTGACTTCGCCGCTATCCGACTTATTAATTTTCAAATAACTTTCCACTTGCGGTTTTGATCGCGCTTGTAATTGGACTTCACGCCATCTTGGATTTTGAGCTCCTAATACACTTCCTTTCTGCAGTAAATAATTAAATTTTTATATTTTCTTGTTCAGACCCGAACTAGGATGTTAATGATTTAGACTTTGGCTTTTCTCTTCTAAGTAAAGTGTTTCATCCAGAAAGCTAAATCAATGTTTTGGAGGCCATGTTAAGCAAACTGTCCTAGTTATCATCATTAGGTAACTTATCTTAAGCCCCATTGAAGACCCTAAAAATTTTATCCAAGCATCCCTCAGGTGAGTCAGCTACCTGTTCTTCCACTAGTAACTGCTAGAGTTCCGTACTCCATAGTGTTTAAATAAGGGTTATCTTTTATAGCTAACTTATGTTAGGAATGTGAAAATTTTAAAGAAGCTAAACGAAATAAAATCAAATATGCATAGAATATCAGACGATAGTGTGAACAGAGCCTTAGCTATAAATCAATCATAATATGATTCAAGCTTCTCTTCTCTCCGTCCTCAAACATAGCTGTTCGGTTCCAGAGCACGTAGAAAGGACAGAGATTATTGAACATATTCTCAGATACTTGCGCACTCCAACGCTAATAGTCTACATTAGTTCCATTTGAAGGAACTGCCGATATGTCTGCCGACATAAATATTGATATTACTCCTATATTTAAACTGTTGAGTAACATTTTTGAATGGAGAGATTGTGTTTTATACCTGTATATCAAATATATTTCTACATACATGTCTTTTATATTTATTTAATGTTCCCTAAAAGTTATCTACCATTAAAGGTGATTCGTTAGTCAAAGTGATTCATTGAGTTATAACAAAAGTTTCCAATTGACTATTTGTAATATCACGTCATGTTCCTTACGTAGTTGGTAGAAAGAACTGAGTGCCAAATATATTATTAGAGACCGACATATTTCTTCTATATACAACACTCTTCAAGCCTGTCTCCAAAAACTTCTGACTGTCTCATAACCAGAATCAGACCTAATAGGTCGAGATGTGTAAGTTTTAGTCTTCCATGGGAACTATTTGTATCACAATTCGCTTATCAATTAAACAGCTACATTTATAATACTATGTAAAATCAATTATATTGAATAATTCATTGTACCATCGCTGATACATTTATAATAAAATCGCAATAGAACAAAGTGCCAATAACATATATGATGTAAAGCTGTATACTCGGACACTGGCGGCGTCACTTCCATCAGCTTGTCAGTGATCCATTGCGGCGTTCGGACGTGCAGACAGACAATAGACGATACATTATCGCGTGATATAGTGTTAGACACTCGATGAAACACGCACGAACTTTTGTGCGAAATATGCGCGAACTAGTTAGTTTCTTTCAGTTGATGGACATGGGACATGGGATTGAATGGACAAATGAGTGGCATTATTCTGACGTGCTCGGTTATACTATGCTATGCCAAAAAAATTGGGTAAAAATAATAAAACCATAATGTACATACAATATAGGAAATGAATTATTCATTTAGTCTTTAATACTTAAGCATTATTTATTCAACCAAAATTTTATAATAAGTTATCAAAATCTCTTTAAGGTTTATAAACTATTTCAGTCTGCACTCGCCCAGCGTGCTACATTTGGACCTTAACCTTTTTTATTCTGAGAGAAAACCCGTATCCAACAATGAAACGATAAAAGAATACAACGATGATAACCATTAATTAAGCTGATTTTACATTTGATTATAGGTAATTAGGAAATTTAATGACTACCACAATTCTTCATCATCACCTGGGTTGAATGGCAGAAAATGCCAACTGTATTAAGTCCGCTTTTTATTAACAGCTATGTATATGGAATAAATAAATAAATGAACAGAACGCGTTTATGCTCACTATATTAGCCCGTATGTTTCCAGGTGACTGTTGACGTCACTTAACGCTATTGTGTGATCCCAGCAGTGATCAGCTCACGTTACACGCGATAGTTGTAGATGTAGCGCTAAATATAGACCGGTGATGTATTTTTAGCGCTTAATCTCATAACGTTATTGGAATGAACATAAATATGTACGTTTTTTACTTTGAAGTTGAGACGAATTCATGCTGCTAGGGGGGTTTAAAGCTATAAGACCGAATAATACTTTGTCGGATTCAAAGATCGAACCCAGGACTTCTTGCTCAGAATTGGCACTTACGACCACTAGACCAGCAAGGTAGTCGAATTTCAGATCTGTAATAGTAATAATGTTATTTTTAATAATTCACTTCTTACCATATTATTGTATAAGTTGGAATGTATTTGTTTGTAATATGCCATATATTTTACGTAGATATAACATTGTGTAATGTATCTGCTGTAATATTATTTTAACATCAACATGACCCAATATAAAAAGTATTTTCCTATTAACGACCCAGAAATACCATACTAATTTTAAAATTTAATAGTTTTTTTAATAGTTACGGAATTTCTACCGCCATCTATTTTTTTTTCAGTATTCTACATTTAATATCTATCAGCTAGTTTTATTAAAAGTTACGATGAAAACTAACATATCGGGTATCAAATTTAATGAACTACAACTATTGTAAATAGACACCTCGTTTTAACAGGTTAGTAAGCGTAACCCACAAAATACCTTACTATTCTTCTACGCCACAATTAATTAAAAAAAATACCAACCCGACCGTAAGAAATATAAACCACGTACCACCATACGTACCATGGTTTCAAAACTCACATATCGTATGCTAAAACGTGAAAACAAGAAATAATCCTGACACGTGACATTAGAACTAATGGATTCTATAAACATCCGTTACATTTGAAACGTGATGATAAACTGCCATCTAACGCACTACGGCAGGCACGATAAAGCATAACGCACATTAAGTTTGTAATGACGGCGCGAGTGTACGAACCGACGTTATGTATATTTACGCTACATAAGGCGCTAATGCTTCGTTGGTCTAGTGGTTGCGAGCGACTGTTAAACAAGAGGTCTTGGATTCGAAACATGAATCGAGCAAAAGTTTTATTATTTTTTCTTTACTCGAAATGTTCAGTAGTACCCCGTAATCTGGATTCCCTGTGCCAGGTGGATGGCAATAAGCTTATCCCCTACTCCATACGACGTGTAGCATAATTAGTAAAAATTAACTCCTATGGGAAATACAGGCGCGATGTTATGCTATGACATGTAAGTCGTTTATTTCGGTACATAAGTCCGGTTTAAAACATCGTGCGAAGGTCACTCATGCGATGAGCCCTTAAAGGGTCGTTGGCAGGGGTGGTCGCTGTGGGCACATTTTCACAAACGTTTTCGTGTTCCATGTTAAGAGGTGTACGAGTAGGTATAATTAATTAAGGACACATCGGTCAATAAGCCTTGTCGGAAACTATTAAGACGGCTAAGTACTTTTGCGCTCGGAGGAATTCTTTACACAAGATATTGTTAGCATTTAATATTTTATTATTAGTTTTGTATTCTTTTGTTATGAGTTATGTTTTGTTTTGTCTGCATCATATCATTATTACTTCAAAATTTGTAATTTTGTATTGTTTTATTATTAGTTTTGTACGGAGATTTATATTTTAGGGTATCCAGACAATACAAATACTTTTTCTCTCAAAAGTCAAGTCAAAGTCAAACTCAAAAGTCATAGCCACTAGTTATTGGACCAACAGTCCAAGCAGGTGTTCTATAATACAGATCGCTTAGATACATACCACGATTTACAACCGGAACAAAAAAAGTAACATCACGCATGTAATTCCCGTAGGGGTAGGCAGAACAGTGCAGTAAGATGAGAGTGGGAATGATTAACAACCGTTAAAACAATATCTGAATCTGTGCCCGTATATGGCAACAGGCTTGCCATCTATTCTAAGAGTCGTAAACGTAAGTGGTGAAACGTCGAAATGTACTACCCTCCTCTGTCTACCCCTTCGGGGATTACAGGAGTCATGTCACATTTATACAGATCCCTTTAATCCAAACACTAAACAAATACTTATTTTGTAAATGCAGTTAATAAGCGCAGTGAACGTCGGCCGTTAAGTGGAACGTAATGCAAGGTACCGAGTCGTGATATTACACATCATGACGTCATTTGCAATTCAAACTGCAGTGAAAGGCAACTGCAGCCACAACCACTTATTCGTCATCTTACATTTGTGTTTTAAATAATAATTCTCGATTCCTCAGTGTTCAATTCTGTCAAAGTACCATTAAATACAGAAGTATTTATGTACACTCACTTTGTATTTCATAATATATTCAGACGTATCTATCCGCTAGGTCCCACACTTCCTTGCTTGTTTCACAATCATCAGTCTTTTTATACATGCACGCCGGTTTCGGAGACTTCTAACTTCCCCATCAACTCGACCTGTTCGGTCGAAATATGTGTGCCTTAGTATTCTATTCCATAATAGGACGTATAGTAACTGATGAAACGTGGAAACGAACTACACCCGTCTGCCTAACACTTCGGTGAAATGCAGGCGTAATGTGACGTTGCGATGAATTAGTATTCCGCATTCCTTAGTAAAACGCCTAGCATTAATCGCTGTATAATCTCCACCGACTACCGCAATACGTCAATGTATGAGTAAAGGTTTTTTTAATTTAAAATGTCGCATCGTGACGTATGTATGACGCATGTGGGGTTGCATTTAGAACTTAGATACAGATTTACTTTGTGCGCGTTTGGGAATTGAGCCTATTGCTATAATCCGGACAAAAATTCAGACTGGGTGCTACTACGGAGGATTTCAAGTTAGAAAAACCCGATTTGCTTAGCCCGGGTATCGAACGCAGGAAGTCTTGTTCGACTGTCGTGCTTACAACCAACGACAACGACTTTGATTGTTTACTCACAAATACCGTCTATTACTTAGCACGTTGTCTAAAGGTTTCTACAACCATACAAATACTTTATACTATTTGGCTTTATTGTCTACGGAAAAATAAGAATTTTGCTATCAAATATTTCGTGAATATTTATTTATTTTATACACGTGATTATATACATATGTACCGGCTTAACTCACGTAAGTTTTTCGAGATGGCCCCCACTAGTTTCGGACCTGTACGAGGCCCTTCAACATGAGCTCCCGACGATTGCAGAGGTCGCGGCGGAGACTTGACCAAGAATTTCTTATAATGAAACTAAGACGATTTCAAATACAAATATTTATACATACATATATGACATACATTAGTATATATTTACATTTACGTCTAGTATTAATAATTCCCACTTGTCGCATCTACCATCTCGTAATAACTGAATTGCAAATTTGAACACATACATAAAATACACCTGTTTTACATAGGAATGTGTGTGAGAGAAAAAATACCTGATTAAATCACGGGCGCGCGGACCAACTATCTCAAAATAAATGTTAGCACACCGCACACGTTTGAAAACGGCGCCGCGACTGCAATTCCAATGGAGACGGAGGCTGTCACACCGTCGTGAACTAGGATTTAAAGTTGTATATAAAATATTATATATAATTGTTTACGGTTTAGTAATCGTTACGTAGTTCTAACTGAATTACTTATGCCTAAATTTTAAGTAAATCTTAACATCGATCTCAGCCGAGTTTGACGCCGACTTCATTTGTTTGGCTCTTATGCATAATTTTTTTTTTGTTACGCTGCGGTGTGACGGGCGGCCGACACACACACTACACAGAAGCGTGCGCACATGTCAAGAATAATGAACCGTTGCATTCTGCTTTATTATTTATCCAGCAATCGCCGACCGCCATCACCTTAATTGCACATACTTGTTCACTGAAACAAATAAAGCCTCCGTGTTAAGTTAATAAGGTTATATTGCAATTAATTACACGATGATATTTTAATGTATTAATTACCAGCACATTTTTATTTATTGTAAGACTCAATATGTTGAATGTCCTGTAATTGCTCGGTTATTATTATTTTCGGTATTTTGTATTTTCGTATAAGACATTGTAACATGCATATGTGAGTTTATTCCTTAAAAATACTCAGATAAAGTGCTTATGTGTCTTTACAAATTTATGTAACGTTATGTTATTATAATATTTATATTAAGTACGTACTGTAGTTTACTTGCCGTCAATCAAACAGTCAAACATTACAGCGAAACAGACATCTGGACATATCATCGAGTATTTTAAATAAAACGGAACAGTACAGCTATTCTGTCTTGTTTTTCTCAATTGTGTGAAGGTTCGAAAAACGTCTATGTGGGAACAATACAGTTTTATCCGCAGTTTATTTGGATACCCGTCACAGCGGCTTTATGTCGTGTTTACACTCGGACGCGTGCAATATGTGCGCAAAAAAAACCGATAGCGAGAAAGAAAAATAGTTTGAAAAATGAGCCGTATCACTTTTCGATTGCTCTCGTATTCGCTGAATTTTTTAAATACATGTATATACATATATCGTCAAAATCAGGCTACTCCAGTCCAGTGCTGGACATAGGCCTCTCCAATGGCACGCCCTGAATTCGATCTTCAGCTCTTCGTATCCAACCGTTGCCAGCCACTTTGCGTCTATAGTCATCATATACATATATACTCAACTATGTATATAAAAATGTACTATAATATTGAAATCACTTTATTTTAAATGTCTAAAAACCGCCTAATTAATCCAATTGTGGAAACTACTTGTATAATTCCCGTTTTTTCATCATTCAGCCACGCTAATGTTGTGTTACGCTAATGTCATTTGATGTTACTAACAGACATAAGAGTAAACCAACAAGTGTAACAAGTGTAAACCAACCAGAATGCCAGTTCGGAAATCACAGCATTGAAGTTGGAAAACAAAGTTAAAACATGGGGCGGTATCGAAGCGGAGTGAAATGAAACGTACGTTTTGTACCCCCGGGACCACCAGCCCGCAGGTACCAGATTAATCTATTGCACATTTACTTCGTTTTTTCATTTTCGAATATCCAATTGTACCAATAACACGCTGGTTGTATTGTATTGAACACCCAATAAATACGAGTAGGTTGTCACTGCTTCATACTACATAACGTAACAAGCGTAACACCACGCCTGTAATCCCCGAAGGGGTAGGCAGAGGAGAGTTACACTCTCGCATTACACCAGTTACTTTTACGTCCAACATGAAATATGTGTAGGCCTACGGCCACATATTGCTATATACCATACGTATATTGAACACTCTCATTCTACACAATAACTCTCTGAACACAATAACACTCTTAAATACAGGACTTGGTAGAATGTAGCAAATTTTTCAGTTACGGGTTTAAATGTCTGATCTCTCCTAGAAAGTATTCAATACATCCTACCAACCAATTATCGAATCGTATCTACATGGCTCATGTAATAATGTAATTATCGATGTTCTTGATGGTACCTAGATGATACCTTGTTGATGTTCGGAATAGGTTCATTAAAAATAAATCAGTAAGTAATGAGTCCCCTTTTAGTTGAACGGTATCGCGGTGTTGGCGATATTATACATAATTGAAATCATTTTCTGTTTATTTGCTTGCTAATAATACTTGTCAGGAATCTTTAAAACTGTCGTGTGTGTACGAAGAGGGTGATGGAAGAAGTGCGTGAAGTTTATAAGAATAGAGATATTTGGCCTTCGGTGCTCCCTATCTACCCCGTAGGAGATATGGCGTGACGATGTAATAATAGTAGTAATTATTGTCTTATCTTAACTCTAATTATTATTATTAGATTAAATATAGACATGCAAGCAATTCTATAGCACTTATAATTTGGATTCCGTTTGTTTTTTTATTTCTATCCATCGTCACAATCGACCCTTGCATCGTTTTACTATTGAGTATGGGTCTCTTCCGAGCACAAGAAGGATCAAGGCCATACTCTAACACTGAATAAATAAAGCGAGTTGGCGGATTTGTATAGTGTACAAGTTTCTTTACGATGTTTTCGTTCATCGTTACAAGTTCTATTTAACATTAAAATGCATGTCTTCTTCTTTTTATAATATTAATGCAATAATAGCTTTAGACTTTGTAATAATAATAATAATTCAATTTTCTATTAAGAGCATTTAGAAGGTTGTATTTCGAAAACATTTGGTATGTTACCGCTTAGCTTACAAGACTGAACAGAAAATTGCATTGTCTCAAAATATTTTGTAGAACGATTTATATAAACTTAGAAACTTGCACACGTCGGTGCCAAGAGCGGATCAGAAGGTATTGGGCGGTGATGCAATGCTTACCCGTGTTGCACAACATATCAACGATTTTTACGCTTCCTTGACTAAATAGTTTCGATTTAGACGCTTTTAGAACCATTATCCATGTTTACGAAAGTATGAACGATTCAGAGACAATATCTTTTTAATTTAACTTGCAGTATTTCACCTTCCTTGTTTTTTTTTTATTTCAGAGAAAAATAATTTAAGTAGGTAGTTACATCAGTTTTTAATGTCGTTTTCATTGTTGTATGTTTTGTCTTGTCCTTGGGCATTCGAAATACTTATACCAAAAGTGCGAGACCGTGAGTAAGAATGTATAATATCACGGCTTTTACATTTTACTACTATGAAACTTTTTATTGTGTTTCCATAAAACTGGCAATAGATAATTTATATTTTATAATGCATAAGCTTTTTAAAAAAAGTTATCTATTTAAAAACATCATAGTGATTTAAAGGGAATGGTTATGTGCTTTTATAATAGTTACAATTTTCTCAACTCAACACGAAAAAGTAATGCCTATTTTTAAAGAAATTCAAAATCTCTACCTACAGGAATGCAGCTCAAATTTGACATGTGTCAAGTCGTTAAATGAAAATCAAAAAAAGTTACGCCAGCGTCAAAGGCGAAGGTTGCCTTTTTGTTCGCGTCGCTCCACACTGATGCGTTTCATTAAACTCTCTGTAGTCGCATATTTTTGAAAAATCGTAAATAGTTTAATAGGTAATATGTCCGAATGGTACCACTTTATCGGACATAATTAATACCAATCTGCGTAGATGTTACTAAAATTATAATTGACGAGTTATTAAAGCATATTTTGTATGTTTTTCACACTGATTGAACATTCAGGTTGGCTTTGGTCAGTAGCATTTTTAAGTTTTTTAAAATAGTATTTTCAAGTTAGTGGTTTTTTTGTTGTTTGCACACAAATACAAGATAACCTGTCAACTATTCCTACCTAAATTAAAATCTTTGAATGAGCAATTATATAAAAGATATTATGAGACTCGTCAGTCGTAAATGAGCCCATCCGCCAAAATGTTTCTCCCTGCAACACCCTTCATATCAGAAAACAACAATATACTTTTCAATACATTTGCAACATCGATCGCTTACGAAACGTTAAAAACGAAAACGTATTATTTTTACATTGGTTACACGTTATTCTTAATAGCTGTATAATGATGGGCGACCGTAACATTTCCCGGCCTTGGAAAGCATAAAACGGTAGAGTGC
>DWME01004752.1:0-15878 GCA_018244795.1 Parelbella ahira ahira | reverse complement strand
ATAAGCTAATAAACGCATGTCATTTCTTCTATGTTTTCATAGATGGCGCTGATCTCTAATAGTTAAAGCATCAGATCGCAGCAATAATATGTCAAGAGTAATTTACCTAAGTCTCTTCTTTGTCTTCTAGAAATAAATTGGAAAGAGAAACAATATTACGACGACCATTATCATATCCGGATCTTTTCATTCCGCTTCCTCTAATACATTTCTGACATAATAGGTACATTTGCCAGACAGTTCTTATATGTAGTTATCTAGTTAGCCCAATGTACTTTAGTACACACTGAGTCTATAAATAAATGTATCCTATGTCCAAGATGTTAAAAATGGATAAATCAAATAAAAGATTCCACTCACTCGTCCTAAAGGCACTAGAGGCAGGCCGCTCTTGTACCAAGTTATATTGGGCTCAGGCTTGCCAGTCGCCGTGCAGTTCAAACGCACAGTACTCGCGCGAAGAGCTTCCTTCGAGATCGGCGGCAAGGTGATGTTGACTGGCACCGCCATCGTCACGACGAAAGTCTAAATCATATTTGGTCAGATAACATTTGTTTCAAAATTTTACGCTGAAATTAAATTACTGTATCTAATATTAATCTGTTATTAATAAATTTCAAAACTTTACAAATAATATAATCTTCATCAATTCCATGTAAATGATATAAAGACTTGTTCTTAAATGTATCAATATTGCCATTACGCATGTGGTTTTATTTACTATATCGATATATTCGTCATATAGTATAATATGTAGTACATCAGGTATATCTCAGGTAGTAACATAAATAATTAATATAAGATACACAATTATCTCAAATTTAATTAGGTACTGTACATAACGAAATATACAACGATTTAACAAAACCATTAATAAAAGCAAAGAACTCGAAACACATTTGCGAAATTAATTTCCATCTTGATTTTCTGCTGATACAAGTTTACTTGCTTTTAATGAGGAAGCTCGAGACAAAATTTTGAGATCGTAATAAGCGAAAAGCGGAAATGGAAATCTTACATCAAAGAATATGTAATTAAGAACAGGACTATGATTCTTCGATATTAATCGCTCAATGGAAGCACCCAATATTCTCGGCTCAAAGCCAATAATCATTTCGTTAGAAAACGTCATTAACTATTATGTATCTAAATTGTTTCTAGGTAACTCAATTATTTTTGATTTCAAAAGTCAACTTATTTTGTAGAAAGTTATGCGAAATAGAACATGTGCTTATTTTTTGCCGGGTCATTGAAACTAATTGTTCTAAGCATATATTTTGCAATTATAAAAAGTGTTTTAATATTTAGGCTTCAGAGGAAACGGCAAAGTGTAATCAAAAACAAATGATCTGTTTTGTTCATGACAAAATGCCCGCTGTAATATCGATTTTTTAATAACATACTATTATTATACAATTCACAAAGTCGCCCATTGTTACTGACTATTTAATTAACTGTAATTAAATTAATAACCGTAAATGTTACGTCAATACCCATAAATGTTACAATAATACCCATTATTGTTATGTTAATACCCGTAAACACAGAAGTACCTGATATTCTGTCGCCATCGTGCCTCAATAATCGCTTATGTTTATCATTTACAAACTCCGGTCTGTTTACATTATTATTACTACAAATTCCAAACATTCCCTTAACAAGTATATTTTGAGGACGTGATATTTGAGTACCTTGTAAATATAATACCATTATGTTTCTTTTGTAAAATATAACATCGAATATTTTTGAGCGTTAGATACAAGTTTCCTTGAAGAAATGGTTGCTATGTACAAAACGCTTTGCCTTCTGAGAGATCAAATATTATTTTCGCTTTTCCTGAATATAAATGGGAGTATGGGTTATCTGATCGTTAACAGTTATTTAGTGCCGCCCTCCACCATCCGCTCATACGAAGGAGAAACCTATGTCCCAACAGTGGGGCATAATATTGGCAACCAAAGTTCTGGAGTATTATCCAGTCTATGTATTATTTTATATGAAGCTATATATGTGTGTAATGACTACACATCAATTATCATAACCAACCTCAAATAAGTAACTATGCCACACGGTCACCTGAGTTCGAGTACTTACATGACGTTCTAATCCTAAATACTTTTTAATTGTCCTATTTCTGTATATAGCATGACATTACCTTAACTAGATCACTATGGCCGTCCACAGAGCAGGAGTACACTCCTTCCTGGTCGTATTCCAGTTTTTTCAGCACCAGGACCTCAACGGTTTCTTCCAGCTCGCTGGTCCTTCCACCGGGCGCAGTGTACTCCCAAATCAGCTAAATCAAAGCAATATCAGTGTAAGTATTAATTTTCAGTTACGAGTGGCGGTCGCTATTTTCACTAAACACCCAGTTTCAGATCAGTTTTAAAAACTGCTACTTATTTTGCCACAAATAAAATCTGCTAAGATACGCCTTGGACTACCTCTTCGGGGATTACAGGCGTTTTGTTACGTTTAAAATCTGCTGTTTACATTTAATAGGAAGATCAGAAGGAAAACGAAAATAAGACTCCGTCGTTAACTGTCACCTTCTACAACTTTAACAACACGGCGTGTTCAGTATAGGCATAGATTCCACAATCAGGTGCGCCATCCATCGATACTAAAATTCTAAACAATAATCTGCTAGTTATTGCTCCTAAAATACATATTATGTATATGATTATCTCTTTTATCTTCAAGATCTCACTTTTTATAAATTTCGGTATTTCATATAGGTTACTCTTTAGTCTGCAATGTAGTGAGCTTAGTGTAGTTCTGATTTAATCGACAATATTTGTTTCCGTAGCGATAATGACACTTTGGGCTTCTGGATTTCATTAATTAAATTCCGTATCAGGATCAAATACTTTGGGTCTCTCATCATTTTATCATCTATTGCTATATAGTTCTATTCAGTTAAAGGTTGTTCCTTTGCACAATGATACCTTACAAAAGATAAGATTGTTAAGAACGTAACTTGAATCTCGAGGGTTCTCCTAAAACCTTACCTTAGGTTTCGGCCAACCCACGACAGGACAAGGCAGTACGACTGTGCTGCCTCTAGTAGCAGTTATGTTCCCTTCGTGACGTATGCTGAGGAACGACGCCTCCTGTTCCTGTGATCCTTCCACCTGGAGTTTTCCAGGGTGGCTGTATCGTGATCGATTGAAATAAGGGTTTGTTGCTTTACATCTGAGGAAAAGTAGATTACTGCTTTTATGGTGGCTCCAAAATATATCAAAAGTAAATCAGGACCAGCCTAGTCCCCTACAATATTTGAGGAGTTCATCAAATTTTCGTTTTAGAAGAATTTTGAGAACATCAATATTGATCTTTTTTACTTTCTTGGTGTGTTATTGTTTCCTTTAAAACTAATTTCCGACAAACAATTTAAAGTAACTAGCAATTAATAATAACTTTCATTGACATGAAAAATTGCGCCAATATGTTAACGCGTTTGACAATTGTGACAAAGTGTACGCTTACCTGTATTGGCCGGCATCTTCTTGTTTTATATCAGTTATAATTAACTCATTGGCCAGTATGTGATGCCTGAAAGGATAATGAATTAGTCAAATTTTTAGTCAACCACAACAGGCTTGTTAAGGTCTATAGAATATTATTGGCAACCATCACGTTTCAACCTATTTTACTCATCGAAATGTTAAAAAAAGAAATGTTAAAACAATAGAAACGTCTGTCGATGACAGGGGGCATTAGGTTCTTGGCTCTGGTCGAGGCGAAACGCTGCCCGATTGAGTAATTAACTGATCAATTTAAATGTTTTATTGTTTAAATGCTTATACCTAAGTATCGTGTTTCAAGTAATCGAGTAAAAGTGTTCTAATTTGAGTAAAGTAGCAGAGTTGTAGTCAATTAATAAATTGTTTATCTATTTGTAGTTTTTGATTGAGACTGTGTTTTGTTTTAACTAAATTCCATTTTTGAACCTAAAAATATATTAAATAGACTTCTACCCGATTTGTCGTTTTAAAACTGCAGAAAATATGCATTTTCCTTCTTCAATATATCTCAGTATGAGCGAATGCTATGCATCAGGTGCGAATATAAGAAAAAATAGTTTTCATACCTTCTGATGTATCCGGTCAAATATATGATAGTGTTAAGAATCTTTGAAGGAGTGTCATAAACCTACCTTTTATCTTGCAGTATCGTGGCACCATCTCTCTCCCAGAGGATGGTAGCCGGCGGGCCGGAGCTAATTTCGCAACTCAATACCACCGGCTGTCCAGCCTTAGCTGTTCCGTTTTCCGGATGCTTGGAAAACTGCCTGTCCATATCTGGAAAAGTCAACTAACCGTTGGAATATGTGAGATCATACGTACCTCGATTTCAGAAACGATACAACATCGGAAAGGGTAGTAGAAGGAATGATTTAAGTAAGTTACGTAAAATATGTATTGATTAAAAAGAACAACAGCATAGTATTTTAGCAATGTTACTTATTAAGATTAATTAAATCAATGCTTATAACATTTTTTTTCTTGATAATATGTTGATGGCATTTCTCGCTTTATCGTCGTTCTTCGTGTTTTTGAATAAGTAACGAAAGTTTTACACATTCTAAAATCATTAGAGCGGGTAGCAAGCTTAACTCAAAGTGATTAAGAAATGTCCTTTCCATTTTGTGACTCCATTCTAGCAGTATAGACAAAAGTCTACTTTTAGTAGTCTACTAGATATCCCTTAGTAATCTGCTAAGGACAATTAAAATGGAGTTTGTGGTTAAACTGCTTCATTTAATCTAGACAGTAATATTAATATATCAAATAATGGAGAAAAAGTCAACATCTCCACAAGAATATCCGAATATCCAAAAACCGCTCAGACGTAACTACCCTCATGATTATTAATCATATAACATGTCGCTTGGCTCCAATATTCGACAGAAACTTGATATTAGTCTCTGAAATGATTGATTACCGGAGCTAGGTCGGAAGCCACAAAGCTCGCAACTATTGGTACAATATCTATTAACTGTTCATAAATAAACAGATGTATGTTATTGAAATCCCTTGAAGCATTTTTATTTATTGCTTATTTTCCTTAAATAACAATAATAAAGAAAAATATTGTTAACCCCGCAGTAAGACTGCCTGCGTCCTGGTCGACATTGACAAAACAAGGATTGGACTCGAATAGAACGGCCCAGTTCAGATTGTTTGGATATATTATATTTAATTATTTGATAACTATACTAGCACGACAGTAAAACACGGCGACTAACATGTACATTGCAGTGTGGGTGAAGTCGTAGAGGAGAAATTTTGATAAAAATATTTGTTCTGATTAAGAAAACGAAAATAAGAAAATTTTGTGGAAACATATTCCGTACTCAATAAAGATTAATACTAGTACTACTATGTAGGTACATATATTATTCCGCAGTTTATTAATGACGAGACGTTTGCCCAGAATATCGACAGAAACTTCATATAATATCTTGAATGATTGATTAGGATAGCGATATAGATAGCTGGGAAGAAGAACTCAACATAATTTGGCCGAGAAAAATCCAACCTAACTCCTTTTCATTATAGGGAAAGAACTTTATAGCAGTTTTGCCCAAAATCAAAGCTTCGGAGATATAACCTTAACAAAGCTCATATGATCAATGAATATGGTTATTAATTTAAAAATTGGTTTGTTAAATGTTTTTAGCAGCTACTGATTCAGCAGTTGAGGAACACGCACTCACGGCAGCAGTAGCTTTTTGAAACAATTTAGTACAAAACGAGTCAATGTGATTCAATTTACAAAATCTTAACACAGTCAGATAATGTCGTTTACTTGAAAATCTTTGATCGAAATAGTACATTTATAATAGACATAGATAGGTATGTTTAGGTCCAAAGTTAGTGATTGGTGCAGAATGTTTTATTAATTATGTTGAATGTTTGTTAATGCATGCGTATCTATTGTGGCCTTAATCCTTTCTATTCTGAAAGGAGATATGTGACGATTATTGATACATATGAGTAAAGAATTGATGATGATGATAAGAATCACTATAAGGTTCAAAATTCAGCAGGAAAAAGGAAATTTTAGGTCTTCATAAAATTTGACATAAAATTCATATTTAGTTGTACCAGGATATAGGCCCGTCTCATATAATAAAGATATTAGGAGGGACGCTAGGAAAAGCCGTGTCCTTGAGTATCCTGTGTTACCCGTCTTTCGCAAAACTTGGCTGCCTCAAACTATTTACAGAAAATTACATATACATAGAAAACAAACTTCGTTCAACCCAGCGTAACAATAGATTTTATTATTCCAACCTTGTATTTCTTGCTGGGACTTTTTGGAAACAAATTGTTCAATGTAATAATATTTTTATACTGTTTCACATTTTATTTTAATGATTTGTATACGTATCTACTTGTCTGTTTTGTATCGAGTAAACATTGCTAGATATACACTTTTATAATATGTACACACATGTACAAACTTATTGTAACTTTGGACGTAAAAATGTAACAATGCGATTTATTGCTCACTAAAATAAAATATATTTGGAAATAATTTCTTTATGATCTATATGTACATGTTGTCTTACGTTAATAACACATAGTTCTTTTTATATATTTTGTATATGTTGTGATAGATGGATCGTTCAAACAACATTAGGAATTATAAAAAGCATTTGCCAGGTTCAACAACGATGAATACTGTATGCTGTTCACTACTTATTTACGTCTCTATTTATAGGAAACGCCAAATAAATTGATCTCTTTTAGATCTTTTGATATTTATATTTATTATGATTATCAGCCTTTTTGGTCCCACTGTAGGTTTTCTTACAAAATCTGAAGGTTTAAGGCCACGTACTGTCTCGCCGGTGAAGCTGTTATTTGCAATAACTTCACATAAGAATATAACATAAGAATATAATATAATCACTTAAGAATATCTGATTATAACAGAAAACTCATTAGAAACAGTATTCAGGGTTCTTATGTCATACGGTGCCTACAAACGTAGCTTATTGTTTCATTATGACTAATTAATAGATGTAGTCTTCTTCTAGGAAACTTCACAAGTAATAAAAGCATATTATGGGAAATATCTCACGTTTGTTAT
Organism: Parelbella ahira ahira; assembly: GCA_018244795.1. NCBI lineage: Eukaryota > Metazoa > Arthropoda > Insecta > Lepidoptera > Hesperiidae > Parelbella > Parelbella ahira. The sequence continues at coordinate 8,774 of DWME01004752.1, read as the reverse complement.
TTACGGTACCATGCTAGAAAAAACTTGCATGATAATTTTCCCTCCTGTAATCGTACTGAAAAGTTCACAGGCATAACTGGTTGAATTAATGATAGTAGTTGTAGCTTAGTAGACCCGTCTCACCCACATCCACCCGATTGAAACAATGCGAAGACTGATAAGTCCATTGCTCTAGACTTGTTTTATTTATTTAATAAATAAATATGGAGGACTGACAACGTCTTTTAACGATTGACGATAAATAGGGTAGAAAAATCGAATAAAATCTGTAATATTTTGCACTTTTATTAACTGCAGCCCACAGATATAGATTTGTGACCAGTTTTGTAAACAAACAAATCATAGTATAACGCTTTTATTATCCTGAAGGAATAAGCCGGTGTATGGCAATAGGCTCACAACCTATTCCATGGGACTTAAACGTAACTGGTGAAACGTGGAAGTGTACTACACTCCTCTGCCTACCCCTTCGGGGGCTACAGGCGTCATGTTACGTTATGAATAGGCAAAGGAGTGCAATACTCACCCACGTGTCATCATTTATATTAAAAACGTCAAATCATTTATATTACTAACCAGATCAATGCCATCCACTCCTGTGACGGTTCCACCTAGTTAATTCCAGCCAATCCAATATTTAGAGCCAGTGACCCGTGAATTAAATTAACAGAACAGATGTTCGATTAGCCGTTCTCAACGAAGATCATTTCAGAAATCCAATAAGAAAAATGGCCCTTTAATGAAATCTCTATAGATTAGTTATAGTCTTTTAATTTAGATAGCAAACCTTAAAGAAATCTCCGGAGGAAAGCACAGCTTGGGAAACGCCTACGTCTACCATTGGAATGGTAGAGGCTCATGTGATGATGACGATTTCTAATTTAGCAAGAAGTAAACTCTGTAAATCGAGTGATTGCCTTGCTGGTCAAGTGCAAGCGCGACTGCTAATCGAGATGTCCTGAGTTCGATCCCGAGTAAGTAAGTGTCAAATTTTTTAAACTTAGAATTTTTAGTAGCAAGTGGGGCTTTGTATTTGTGTCCGGTATATGGCAATAAATTTACCCCGTGTTCTATGATGGGACGTAGAACTTAACAGGTGGATCGTAGGTGTGTAATACACTCGTTTACTTGTTCAGCGAACACAAATTTGAAGATAAAAAGAAATAATCATTAACAACAATATATTATTCTATGTGAATCAACATCGAACACTTAAAAGTACAAGAGGTAAATAACTATTTTTTGGAATAATAGTACCACTATGTGTATATACGTTCTACATCTACACTAACAAAGCAAGAAACAAAGTGAACTGTTGTTTCACTGACATTAGCCGCGAGCTAGGAGGGTTTATACACCCTGCGTTCCACTTGGCAGCCGCAACGGCGAGCAGAATGTGTATTGCGCATTTTTTATTCCATTAGTTGCGGGAGAAATTCCTAACGCAGTCATGTAAAAAGGTAAATTGTCATGAAAATTACGATCCTAATATATGACGTCATTAGTACGTTATTTACTAAGAAAATGTACAGACTTGTAACGTTGATTGATGTTCTTCAAGTGGAACGCAACTATAGTCGACGTGTGGAAGCTACAAACGTATTACACAGCAGAGGGAACATCCCAACACTACCCTTTGAACATGTAGAATACAAAGGCTCGTGGATGATATCGCAACGCGTGGACTTGATAACATAGTCTGTTGTTCTATTTTCACTACTCCAAATCGAAAATTGTGTTTCATGCAACACAATGTTCATATTATACATGTACTCCACGTGGAAAATGACACGATTCCTTGATCAACTTATGTTAATTGAGAATATCCTAACTCAGAAGTAAGGATTCATTTTAAAATTAAAAACGACAGTAAAATATGGGTCCAATTAAATTAAAACTAACACGCATTCAAGAAAGTTATATGGAATTATCAAACTAACATCTAGCATTTGTAATATCATGTGTGTTGCAAAACAAAACAAATATTTTTTTGCATACAAAACAAAAATTGAACAAAGCCAAGAACGAATCCCATGGCGGCTGCGAATGAAACAACAATGCGCAGCAGAACAAAGACGAAAAAAAGCAAGCAAAGAATGGAAAGCGTCAGCAGTGTCCGCAAAAGGCTCCAGTGAAGCGTCTTACAAAGGATCAGGAGAACATTCGAGGCTCTTTTTGTTTTATAGAAACAATTTTTCCTAAACTTTGCTCAACGAAGTTTCTTTTTAACGAATATTCAACAAAAATATTAACATAACATACATATTATACAAATTATTTTTAATTTTGCTAGCAAAAATTGTACAATGAAACATTTAAAACGAATGAATAGAAACAACAAGCACAATTAGCGGATGCAGAAAAAAGTTGTATGTTGAAATATACAAAATGCCCGAATACGATGATAATGAGAACGTGGTAAACTAGGAGGCAACTGGTATGAGGCGAGTTAGATGAAAATATAAAGAGGACGAAAATGTACAACATGTTGCTCTTACAACAATAATTATAACAAGATCTAGCGAAGAAACCGAAAAAGGTCGTTTCAGAAAGATGTTTGATGTAATAACTGCTCCGTAAAAGTTAACGGCTGCAGGTCAATGTCCATGTCAATGTCCAATTAAACTAAACAAACCAATCAGTCCAATCTTGGATTATTTGATGTAGTGATAATATTTGAAAACAAAACTAACGATAAAGACATTAACGCGTTTCTCGTTGAACGGTTATAGGGGCAAGTTATTTCAAAAGGACTGTAACAATTAGACGAGCCGTTACCAACTGAAATGAAATGGTTATTTACGCGACGATCATAAATGTTAATAATTGAAAATACAATAGGAGAAAATTGCAAACGGTCTATATAATAAGTTGGACCGAGGAAAGACGAAAATAATCCATAATTTATAGTTTTCTCTTTATCATGGGTACTCTCAACTTTGAGAGGAAAGCGTTACGAAGCAATATTTTCCTTAACAATAAACGGGATATTTTTGCTGGATATGTGTAACAAAAGATGATAAATATAAAGGATATGGAACATAAAGGGCGGTCATTTATTGCGACTAGAAAGCACTGTGATTTATGGTTGTCTCCAAACAGATTTGGGGTTTTCGATTGAGGCAGTGATAACGGACTTGTTTTGTGGATGACGGCGGTCCGATTGGAGATTTCGTACACATTTGTGCCACGAATTTTCTTTTCAAATTGTTTTCGCAGTTATTTGTTGTTGATAGAGTTTTATTACTTCTCAAACCTTATTTTACAGAGAACCTCGATACATAGGGTAATCGACTGAGGATTAGTTGTTACTGTCAATTCAGAGAAAATGAATACAATTTTACAATCACAATCCCCAAAATGATATTTTCATGGATCATGCAACATATAATTACGATGGAAAATTGAAAGAATACAGTAGGTACGATTGTATCGAAAACACAACTATCGAATAAACAGAATCAGAATAAGGTTCGTTCACAAACCCACAAAGCGGGTCAAACTCGACAATTTTCTTACTTTCCAAGTGATTTGCGCTCGTTGAGCAAGCAGCGATATTATTGATATTGCGCGCCGCTGATCCTTCGGTGGAGCGTAAAAGTGCGTCACGGGGCATGGATTCGGTTCCGTCCACACTGCGGTAGAACTTCAGAACTGAGGTTATCCAGACGAGTTATTCACTGTAAGGTACCGTATACAACTGCATTGTGTATTTGAGTATTTATACGTATACGATGCTTTCACTCGCATTAGTTAACCTATTCAAGGTTCTTTTTCTGGAACAATTCTGACCGTTACTTCGGGGTCTATGTAATGTTTTAAAATTCCACCTACGAATCGGTGTGTACCAGTCACGCGAACAGTCAGACATTTTTCATAAGGCTTACAATCAAAAGAGAAAACCTGCAGCCTGAGACAACCCGAGAAAACCAGCAATAAAGCGACATACTCTGGTATAGTTGAAAAAAAAACCATTTAAAATATAGTGCACAGTGTTGAATGTTTCCCAAGAATTTTTAAAATCTTGGGAACCCTTTAAATATACCATATTCAAATCATAAGTATCATGGAATATTGTTGTGTGAGAATTTAGCAGCAACTTTGTAACTTTTAGTGAGATTAAGATGCACTATAGCAGTACAATGTGTTTAACTTTTCCTGAATGTAAGACGGAGATCGGATAGCAGGCCGGTTCTGAAGTGTGGACGCGGCCTATACGATAAAAACATGGTTCATGCTTGAGAGCGTCCGTTTTGTAAAACAATGTATGCTTTAATGTGCGGAGGAATGGCGCCACAGTATATGAATAATTTTCAATGTTAAATACCAACGAACAGGCAATCGGTCCAGTTCAGGATAACTGGCCACCAGCTACGAATATTTGCGATATCATAAAGTTTGTCACATCGCCACCAACCCTTAACATTTCGCATAATTCTCATTTTCAAGAGCTCCCTATCAAAAATAGTAAAATTATTGACTTTTATGTACCAATTAAGTTTAGTCGCAATTTTTTATAAAATGTTTGATGCTCTTAAATATCATTATGGCCTCTATACTCTCTAAGTTTTAAAAAATCCAACGTTGCACTCATTTCTACTAGACTGTCGGATTAAATGAAATAAGTTTCGTATTCAATTTGCATAAATCAGTGTATAAAATCCACTACTATTTGTATACAGAGAGCTCCAAAAACTTAGTACCTACGTAAAATGATACAGGGGGAATGGACGGGAGCGCGGCTGGATTTTACCTGTCCTCGAAGTAGTAATTTGCAAAATTTACACAGCATCCACGCCTGTGAAAGCGTAACGCCTATTGGTATAAATATACAAACAACTCTCTTCCTTTAAGTATTCGAAACGTATATCAAGAATTAGTTACTACTCTGGAGTCCGAAGTCTCCAAAAACGACGTGCGTGTATAAACATAATGCCCAATACAAAAAAAAACACGTGAGGACTATAAGGGTAAAGGTATTCATTTATTGTTTTGACGTAAAATGATTCTACTATAACCACCATCTGAAGACAAATGGTCACGTCATTTGCAATACCGAAAATATTACCAGCTTGGCTGTAACCTCCTTTACCATATCCCCGGAATATATATCGGTTTGATTCGGGAATTCCTTGGAAGTCTTTCTAGATTTTATTACGAGGATATAACTATGCAGTATGCTAATTAGTAGGTACTTTATTAGTATTTAAAAGACAATAAGAAAAAATGCATGTATTATAAATTCGCATCACTTCTATCTTGGAATCACTTCTATCTTCTTGCCTACCCCTCCAGGGATTACAGGCGTGATGTTCTTTTTTTTAAGTTTTTCTTTCCTGTCTCTTATTGCTAGGGACACATTTTCTTCGCAAATAAGGAAGCCTGGAGCGTAACTCCACAAAACTACTTTAGGGCAAATTACTAAAATATTTGCCGGCTTTTCTGTTTCGGATAGTATCAGACATAAAATCTAATCCATTAGGTTACATAGAGTGTACAGAAAGACGTAACTAGAAATATTATCGCATTTGTCTTCTGCTGGCTGTCTCCGTTGATCTATGTACATCGATAAATAACTCCAGCTAACCCAGATGATTAAACGCAGAAAACAGCAATAAACTTTGGCGATATTATAATCTATAGATAAATTCAACTCTTAACTGCTACGTACTAATATATAATTGCTGGATTTGGGAACGAGATGGGGTAAATTCCACCATGTATCTTCATAACAATTTATAATAAATTTGGATTGCTAAGCAACATATTTTAAAAGTGTTAATTCATCTGAGAGCCTCCCACCATATATTCATAAATACTACGATCAACAGAGACCTGCCTAAGATGCCACCGTTATAGACTCCTCCTACTGGGTTCCTCTTATCTACCCACCCATTTTATAAGCCGGTTGCGCCATGTTGCCTTATTGTATGCTAGTCAGCAACTAAGACGAGGCTTTGCATACTTTAAACTGGGAATTGACAAAATGTTATTGATAATTCTTGGTATAGATTCGCACTGCTTCAGCGTGGCAATGCATGACACCAACCGAGCTCACCAAACCCGAAATACATGTAGACGAAATAAATATTCACGTAATATTTTAAAGGAAAAACGTAATATCACGCCTATAATCTCCAAAGAGGTAGGCAGAGGAGTGTAGGACACTCCCGCGTTTCTCCAGTTACGTTTACGTCCATAGAATAGGTGATGAGCATATTGCCATACACCGGGCACAGAACCAGACTCCGAGTTATTGCTAAAAATTCTAAATTAGAATAATTCAATAGTACTCGACCCAGGATTTATATTTTTAATCTAAATACATTTAATATGACGCTAGAGCCAAATATAATATGAAAAATTGTATGTGAGGCACGTATCTCGCGATATTACAAGCATGACAATAAAATAACTATATGATAATAATCATAATAACTTGGAACGTAACAATATTAACATGTATATAAGTTACTTGAGATTTCAATATGTAGATGCCGAGGCTACAGGATATTGTGTAACACATCTCATTAAATCTCCTGCCGTAATATCGCTCAATGAACACCCGTTTATATACGTACATAACATGTCACCTATGTACAGACGTACACACACATATTTACATATATGTGTTTGTGTATGTAATTAAACCTTAATAAATAATTATTATACATATAATTGACAGACATAAACACAGTAACAGAAGAAAACTTATGAAATACCCTAATTAATATCTTCCGAAGCCCGATCCGAAGTGAAACGAAAATTGTTTAATTTCCTGCCCTTTGCTGCCTAGACCCAAATACATATTATTGAATTAAGTACGTACTTTAAATATAATAGGAATTTTCCGAGAGATTCAAGGGCCATTGATATTAAAAGGTAGATAGTCAACACGTGTATTTGTATTAAATATAATAGGAATTTTCCGAGAGATACATGGGTCATTGATATTAAAAGGTAGGTAGTCAACACGTGTATTTCGAAACCTTTCTTCAGGTATAAGTTCCTACAGCTTGGCAAGAAAGGCGTGAATTTAATTGTTACATAATTATTTTATTTCTATTATAATATATGCATAAACTTGTCGAAGTATCCCAAAAACACACATGTGAGTTAAGCCGGACATACTTTAATCATGTTTGTACATACTCAGGATAAGATTAGTAATATAATAGTTTTATTGAATTACAGTCATTACAAACACATCGCCGGGTCAAGGTACAATCTAGAACAGGGCAGCTTTACCGCTCACATGTTTGTTTAATGCTAACAAAATTAATCGTGCGCCCCGGGATCGCGCTCGGGGCTACGGCAAATTGTTTTGATCCTCTCAACTTTGCAGCTTGCGACTAGCACTCGGTAAATAACTCGAGATTTATATCATGCGCATTATGCGCCCTAGTACGACATGAGAACGTTAAGTTTTAACGAAATCGAAACACATACTTAGTTCGGAAACATTAACAACAACAGAAATATTAAATTTAATAAGGTAATCATATCGTTCCTTGAGATATTCAACATAACAGGCGACTAGTGGGATTACACTCACCTGCCTACTCCGTAGAGAAAATGCAGAAGTGATGTTATGTTTAAAAATGTAAGCCTAACTTGAAATTGTAAATTATCATCTTATCGCCAATAATAAAATTTTTCATTGTCGAACATAAGGCTTGATCTTATAATGGGACAGTTTAACCATATAGCAGGTTGTCGTTTAAAACACCGTGAAGAACTCTACACTGTATTTTCGCCATATTTGTTCCACTGTCAGAAAAGGTGACCTTTAATTGTAATTTTAGTGATCTCATTATTTTTCAAAGCTAGAGGTTAACGTTCTAGGATTTGTTCTTAAGACTACCGAAATGAATAGTTACAGACCAATATGATATCATTGCTTAATGTGTATTATTATTATTCTTTTTTACACTTAAAAATCGAACAGTATTAAATGTTCATAGCCAGCTTCTTTCCGAAAGGACCTCTATAGATTTAATAAAATCTTTGTACATTTAATAAAACTTTGTCTAAGAAATCAATTAGCAGAGGCGATAAAAGAATTGAAAACTCATCCTATATATAATTAATCTTTTTTCGCCTACGTAATTGATTTAAACCGTTAAAATTTTATATTTGCGAAAGAAAAAAGTTGTGTTAATCCAACAAAAACAAATTGGCTGACGAGCTAATTGATTTAAAACGTCCGATGTTTGCGAGCCGGAGATAATGGCACAATTGCGGCCACACATTTGACTTTCGTCAGAAAATATTGAATCTCATAAAAGCGTAGGATATTTTAATCTGTTCGGAAATACGTTTGACATATGTGCATATGTGTGACGTTTTTGTATCTGTGAGCTGTCTTGTCAATTACGCATTCTTATCTATGGTTTGTTTTATAATCTGTTGCAGGTCATTTTGTTTTTTTCATTTTTTAATCAAAACTGTTTTATAGAACATATTTAGCCTGCGTGTTTTAAAATGTACACTGCATGAGACGTAAATGTCCTAAGTTTTTTCTTCTATTTTTTTAATACCTGACACAGGCACTGCTCTGGCAAATCTGCTCCAAACCGTGTCTGGTTCTGAAGCATTCCAGATAAAATTGGAGAACCGATTCGCTGCCTTGGAAACCACAACTTGCATTGACCAGAAACTCGACCAAGTGGTGGAAGTCCTCAGGGATGAGGGGATGAAATTTTACCGGACGCGAAATACCGGTAAGAGGTCCAAACTTTCGGAAGAGTCTCTGCAGCTAATGCAGAAGCGAC